>OX371224.1:220848677-221042132 GCA_947310385.1 Nephrotoma appendiculata
AAGAAGCGGTCACATAAATGAAAGTAAAATTTTAATTAAGCAGTTTAATTTTGACATTTATTTAGTATATTGCCATTGTGTGCATGTACCTAAAAAATAAATATTATCATATTTTTACCGAGTTTTTATATGGTTTATGCTGTTCTTGACAGTGCCTAAACACTTTTGAGCGTAGTGTATATCTATCTATGTATTACATTATATGTATTTTAATAATATGTATAATTTTTACATTTGTTTGAATTAAAAAACAACATATTTATAAAAATAAAGTTTATTTTTAAAAACAGTTTTTTTTTGTGCATAATATATATGTCAAAATATTAGTTTAGTTAGTTAGAATTTATTAGTTTAATAATTATTAAAAAAATTGTTTTTGGTGCATTTATTTGAAAAAAAATCGGTCCTTAGGTTAACTTTTTCCTTACAGAAAAGTATGAAAAAAACGAGAATTTTTTTTTTTCAAGTTTTTTTCATACTTTTCTGTAAGGAAAAAGTTAAGAGCGCTACAGACGATCCGACGGTTGGTCCGACCGACTTGTAGTTGACATGTTACAGAGCATACCCAATAGAATTTCTTATGACGTTTTACTTACAGAAAAGTACGAAAAAAAAACTTGAGAAAAAAAAATTTTTTTCCCACCTCACTGTACAAGTACATATCAGACTGGGAAACCGCAAACACAACCAGCCCTTTGATAAGAATCCGGATGCAATTGGATATAAGGTCTGACATAAGGTCTTATGGATTGAAAGATCTGACCACTAAAAACTGATAAACAAAACTATTTAGAGATGTTAGTAAAGAATTTCAAGCTGAGATTTACAGAGCATACCCAATAGAATTCCTTATGACTTTTTACTTACAGAAAAGTATGAAAAAAACTTGAAAAAAAAATTCTCAAGTTTTTTTTTCATACTTTTCTGTAAGTAAAAAGTCATAAGGAATTCTATTGGGTATGCTCTGTTAGAATATCCCACAGAACCGCCTTTTCGTAATTAACAAGCCAAATTGTTCTATAATTTAGTTTCTATGACCGAAATAGTACGTGTCTGTCGATAAGATCATAATTTCAAATTACGTGCATACATATAATGTATTATTTATTTTAGTGATTGCGTCATTAATTATTGTTAAAATTTCGTGTCATGCTGAAATTTTTCCAATGAAGTTGTTTTGAAAATAGTTAACGAGTGCAGTATGTACATCTTTAAAACTTATGCGCGCTGCCTACCCGCTGGATTAAAAGACCGGAACGTGTGAGCGAGGCATAACATTCGTTAAAACAGAAATACCATTCACTAGAATTTATTACAATGCAAAAACCGTCATTTATAAATTAGTTACCTGCAAAACATCTGGACTAAAATTAGCTTTTGATCTCATTGCAGCCCCATGCATTAAAGCCCAATCCTTAGCCTTAGAAACCACATCATTTAGCTCCTTGCTTCCAATGTCCAGTGGAATACATGACGGTAAAACTGAGGTGGATGTCATATTTTGAAAAGAAATACAATAGCTTGGCACAGTTCACTAATTATAAGTTGTTTGTAAAAAATAAACCAAGTTTTATTTTATATAATTTTAGAAAATAGATAAGATAATTTTCCCGTAACTCAAATTGTGTAAATAATCTATGTAGTTTCCAAATTTGGCTGTCAAAGTCAAAGTGAAGTACCCGAGGGACCAAAAATGTTTAATTAACGGCGGCTGCATGAGATGTGTCTCGACTCCCGAGCCGAGCTAACAACCCTCTAGGCCAGGCGTAACATTAACGTACGGTTTACGAAGCTCTAATAAAGTAATCGCAAGGAAGTTAGGGAAGTTAAGGAAGTTCGTTAAGGAAATTGAAATACTGAGAAATAGGTGTCAATCAAGGAAGTTAAAATACTGAGGAATAGGTGGCAATATTTTACCCATATAAAATTTGCTATTTCATGTGTCACAAGCCAGAATAGGATGGTTATATAAAAAATCCATATGTGCTGTGTTTTTTTATTAGCGCCCGATAGCTGTATCCGGAGCAGCCTATTTTCTATGTGAAAACTTATATTTAGCGCGCTATTATTGCATTTAATTAATTTATTTAAATCTAAACTAAGATTTTTCATTCAACTTTTTAATTAAAAATCGATAAAAAAATATCTCGGCTCACTTATTTATAGGGAGCCGCTATCGGGAGCGCTATCCATTTCAATGGGAAATTTGAAAAGGCTTTTAATTTTGTAAACCCCTGAAACCATTAGAAACTAAATCTTACAATAAAAATTTAAAACGCACCAAAATGAATTATTGTTTATAACGTCATGTCAAAATAAATGTCAATTAATATATTTCAGGTGATAAATGTTTGTTTTATTGATGAATTTAGTTTTAATTTTTATAGTACAGCGGCACCAGTGAATAATAGCTGCAGTTTCAATAGAAAATTGCCATTTGGCTCCGGATAGTGCTCCAATATTTGCTGTGTTTTTTTATTAGCGCCCGATAGCTGTATCCGGAGCAGCCAATTTTCTATGTGAAAACTTATATTTAGCGCGCTATTATTGCATTTAATTAATTTATTTAAATCTAAACTAAGATTTTTCATTCAACTTTTTAATTAAAAATCGATAAAAAAATAATTCGGCTCACTTATTTATCGGGAGCCGCTATCGGGAGCGCTATCCATTTCAATGGGAAATTTGAAAAGGCTTTTAATTTTGTAAACCCCTGAAACCATTAGAAACTAAATCTTACAATAAAAAATTAAAACGCAGCAAAATGAATTTTTGTTTATAACGTCATGTCAAAATAAATGTCAATTAATATATTTCAGATGATAAATGTTTGTTTTATTGATGAATTTAGTTTTAATTTTTATAGTACAGCGACACCAGTGAATAATAGCTGCAGTTTCAATAGAAAATTGCCATTTGGCTCCGGATAGTGCTCCAATATTAAAACACGGCTATTAAAACACAGCAATGGTTTACTCATATTTCGCTATAAGCACCCGTCAAACCGGTTTGTGTTGTTGTATGAAGTGACGTGTTAATTTTGCGCAGTAAAATTATAAATTATAAATTTTTAAAATTATCAATTATAATTCATCAAAATAATACAAACTTTATGAAATAGTTATTTGTTTATATAGTGGTGTATTATGTGATAACAAAAAATACAGACTTTTGTACAAAATGAAGTGTATCGTGAAAAAATGCGAAAATACGCCTAAAAAATTTCAAGAAGGAATATCTTACCACTAGCAAGTTTACCAAGTGTTTATAAAAAATAAAATGTAAATTGTGCTAAGAAACAAGTGATTTGTGATAAATTTATCCTTACTTTATGTTAAAAATCAGAAAAAATTAAGAAAACAATTTTGGTTGTTGGCGTGTTGTGCCTATATTGGTTTCTTGTTTTTGTAATCCCGTTGATTTAGATGCTTTCTCTTTTACCCTCCGAATTTGTGACACTTGACAGTTGCTTAGGCTCATTCTGTACCTTTAACTTCTTTGGTGGCAATATTTTACCATATAAAATTTGCTATCTCATCTGTCACAAGCCAGAATAGGATGGTTATATAAAAAATCCATATGGTTTACTCATATTTCGCTATAAGCACCCGTCAAACCGGTTTGTGTTGTTGTATGAAGTGATGTGCTAATTTTGCGCAGTAAAATTATAAATTATAAATTTTTAAAATTATCAATTATAATTCATCAAAATAATACAAACTTTATGAAATAGTTATTTGTTTATATAGTGGTGTATTATGTGATAACAAAAAATACAGACTTTTGTACAAAATGAAGTGTATCGTGAAAAAATGCGCAAATACGCCTAAAAAATTTCAAGAAGGAATATCTTACCACCAGCAAGTTTACCAAGTGTTTATATAAAATAAAATGTAAATTGTGCTAAGAAACAAGTGATTTGTGATAAATTTATCCTTACTTTATGTTAAAAATCAGAAAAAATTAAGAAAACAATTTTGGTTGTTGGCGTGGGGTGCCTATATTGGTTTCTTGTTGTTGTAATCCCGTTGATTTAGATGCTTTCTCTTTTATCCTCCGAATTTGTGACACTTGACAGTTGCTTAGGCTCATTAGCCCATGCCACACGAAAAAAAAAAATGCCGCATTTTTCTTCGTTTCTTTCCCCGTTTACCTATGATACAAGTTTTAATTGCGACTTAAACAAATTTTCTGTTCAACCACACAACTCAAACATAAATGAAATAAAAAATATTTCAATTACATTTTTGACTCATTTTAGTTTAAATTTTATTTAAGAGAGAGCAGAACAAAACATTGGTAGAAAAAATGCCAAAATACAAAAAATGCTCGTGTGGCATGGGTAATTCTGGACATTTAACTTCTTTGAGTGAAACAAATTAGCGAAGACTTTTCTATGTGTGTTATGCCGCAGTCATACGAATTCAAATCAAAGAATTTGAATTAAATGAGAATGAATGATAGCAGCTGTCAAACGAGTCAAATTCGGAGGGTAAAAGATAAAACATATAAACCAATCGTATTTATTAGTTCAATCGAAATTAAAAACTACACAAATTCACAATTATTTTTATTCCAATTTAGTACGGATCTTTTTTTTATTATTATTGGTAAAAAATTGTACTTATAGTATTCCAAAATAAAAAATAATTATGAAAAATAGCACGTAGAATATGAACGTAGTAATAAGAAAAATGGGAAACTGTAATATAACATATGATTCTATTATGTTTACAAAAAGAAAAAGTCCAACAACAACAAACAAATTTCGTTTCTTAGATTTTTTTTGATTTATAACTTAAATTAATGATAATTTTATCACAAATGACTTTGCTTTTAACATAATTTACATTTTATTTTTAATAAACACTTATAGATAGTAAGAAATTCTTTTTCGAATTTTTCGATGCGCATTTTGGCAACATTTCACAAAACACTTCATTGCAATATTTCAATGTTCAAAGTTTTCAATATTTATTAACAAACGATGCACTAGTACACAATCCACTAACTGTTTTATAAAGTTTTATTTATTTTAATTAATAATATCACGATTTTTAAGAACACAAAATTTAGCGCGTCACTTTTTACATCAACACAAACGTGTTCGGTTACCTTTTTCTTTGATATCTTTTATTTTAATTAATAATATCACGATTTTTAAGAACACAAAATTTAGCGCGTCACTTTTTACATCAACACAAACGTGTTCGGTTACCTTTTTCTTTGATATCTGAGACCACCATATGCATTTTTTATATAACCATCCTGTTCCCACATATTTCAAATGAAATAGTAAATATATTGATTTTATATGGAAAAAAAAATCATTTACAGCTCTTCAGTATTTCCCTCTAAGATGCAAATACACACCAATATTGGCTTATTTTAAATTTGGTAAATATTGGTAAAATATACACCAATACCACTACATAATAGGCCATTTTTCTATATAAAAAAATTCCTTGAGCTTGTATAGGTAAATCCAAACAAAAACGCGGGTGCCATACGAGTAAGTAAAAAATTACATGGGACAAAAAAAATTCTTAATTTGTCCCAATAAATCTGCTTTATTATCTACAAACATAATTTATCTGAAGGATCACGATAAATATTGATATTTTGAGAAACATTTCCAATAAAAATATTTCCCTATTGAGTAGCTTTTCATTTAGCAACTTACTGATAAAAGTAACAACACAATTTTTCAATGACACGTGCGCGTATAAGATTTTTAATTTCTCTTGGCTCTCTTGTATTATTTGTTTTGGTTTTGTTTCACGCACGACATACAGTACCGAAGAAAATAATGTACTTAATTTCATACATTTTATTTGTGTAATGAATTTTAGATTAAAGGGTATAAAATTTTATGTATATTCGTTTGTGTTTTGTATATTATTTTTGTAACCTGCTATGTGTAAAACATATGTAGAAAGATTTTACCACAGTACACATAATACACAAAATTATTATGTGTGATATTTTACCTTCTCAAGTTTCAATATCGGTATCGTAATTTTAATTCTTTACTGTAAATTTTACACAAGCCCACAAAAAAAAATCCAATTGTCGATCAAATTGGATTTTTTTTTTAGTTATTATGTACAACCAACTAAATCACGCATTTGGGCTTGTCATTAGTATTGATTGATTAAAATGTATTTTGGTTTATTACACCACATTACTTAAAAATCAAGTTTTATTTGAACAAAAATAAAAACAAACATTTTGTTGTCATACGCAAAGACGTACACCCATCCCGTCCAACATATTTTGGTTTACTAAAAAAGTAAAGAAGCATGCAAGAGCGGCAGTAAAAAATCTCGTGTATTTTTGTTTTTATTTTATTTGTTTTTACGGTGTAAAAATAAGTTGCTAGTTTAATTGAAATATTACTGAATGAAAAGTTTTCTCAAAACAATTTTTGTTTTAAATAATTCAATAACAAAATATCATTATTTATTTCTTGCAATGTATTATTCAATTTAACTTGAACGGTACAAATTATTTATTACAAATAATGAAATTCTCTTTTTGTAGCCATGTAATTTTTTTCCGTTTTGTATGGAATTCTCATTTTTTTTTGGATTTACATATACCAACAAGATTATAACAAGAAATGGCCTGTTATTGTATTGGTATTGTATACACCGCGTTCGTGTAGACGATTGCCCAATGTGCATACCAATGTTGGTAGTTTGTTTTGATCTTTTTTGGAAAACCGCCTATTGAACGAATGTGCACCAATGTTGGAAAAATGTAACCTTGATTTGAATTTGTCATTTGTTTTGTGGCTACCCGATTTGTTATTTGGACAAATACGTCAATGTTGGTGTGTATTTGCATTCGTGTGACTGCGTATTAGTGTATATAAACTGATCATAATGTGTAGGACAAAAACGTACGATGAGCCGTATTTGCGTTTCTTTGGCGAGTCACCTGCGCGTGACTTTTACGCTCGGTTTATGCTTGGTTCACGTATGCGATAAAAAATTATTCGCGAATCAAGCCAATCTTTGAGCGTAATTATTTCGCATTATTACTCATAATTTGTTATTTTGTTTTATTATGTTGGATGCTTCCGATCAAAATTTTCTCAAAGTTAAAATTATTTCATTTCGGGCGGGGAAATTTGTATAGGTTTTCAATGATTTAATTTTCCTTTGATTCGCGAATCATTTTTTGATCGCATACGTGAACCAAGCATTAATTCGTCGGAACTACTTTATTGTCAAATAAAAACCCAATAATATTTTCATCTTGTATTTATTTAAATAAAAACTATCTTAATTAATAATATAAAAATAAAATTAATTTCATAGACTTTTATTTCTGCCGCATAAAGTAATTATACTTAATTTTAATTCACAAATATTTTATCACATATTAAAAAACTCGCATATAAAAAAAAATTACCTTATACAAAATTGAGAAATGTTCAATTTAAAATTTTTGCCTATAAGGCGATTCAAGATGGCTGACTTTCAACCAATCAGCGCGCATAATTTTTATGCCTTAAAGGCAAAATCTGTACATGTATCACCGCCTTAAATTTATTGCACACAAAAATTTAAACTACGACTGATATAAAATATCCAAAGAAAGCAAAATATACTGTAAAAAATTAAGTATTGCTGTAGTAGTGTGGTATCGAAATTAACGTGCGTAAACTGTTCGAACCGCACATTTTTAGTGTATACATTTTTGCGCCTGGAGGGTATTGGTTAAAGAATGTCAAAAATCATGTGCGTTTATATTTCTAATGCTGTCAATCACTCAATCAGTGTTAATAAAACCATAATCAATAAATAGTGTTTTTTCATAAAATTAGCTCAGGAATAATGGGAAAACGGAAAATTCCAGCACGGAAACATCATGGAATTCGGGATCCTATTAAACAAGCTCAGGAACGTTTTAATAAGTAAGTGGTGGCTTAAAAGAATACACTCACTGTTACACTGATATGCATTATCGAGGCCGAATTTTGGTCAAAAAATGGGAATAAAAATTATGAGAATTACAGTTGTTTTACTTACCTACTAGACCTAAAATATTAAATCATACAATTGGTTAATACAAACAGCGGAAAAATTCAATATTTGCGTCTAGTACGTATGTGAAACAAAAGTAAAACTCATAAATTTTATTCCCGTTTTTCGGCCAAAATTGGGTCCCAGAACCCTGCTATCAGTACGTATTCTACACTTGTTTTTAGAATCGTTTATTCAGTTATTCTACATATTTGTATTGCACAGAAACTCAAATTATACTACTAAACAAGATTGTTTCGCTGAAATTCACCATGAAACGGATCGTTCCGCAGGCCTTTTTTGCCTAATGTAACGTAAAGGACGCAAATTATTGGCTGTAGCAAGAGCGCTACAGACCATCCAACTTGTCGGACCAACTGTTGGGCCAACTAAATTGGATTTTGCCTAGCCTACACAAATCAATTTTACGATTATTGTTTTAGTTTTCGTTTTTTTCTCTAATTTGTTTTCGTTTTCTCAATTTTTTACATGAATGAAGAAATATCGTCCCACTACGCACCATCCCACCATCCATGTGCAACTTACATCTCGATTCTGAAGCACAGTCACTGACTGAAAAATGGTCTTAGGTAAGCCTTTTGGTCTTTGTTTCTGCGCGTAGTCTGTGACAAACCAATTTTGTATGTCTTAACGCAAGATTTTTTTTTAAGACCAATGCCAACTAATAGAATACGGAAAATCTAATTAAGACAAAATTCAAAAGTCTTACGTAAGACATACAAATTTGGTGGTCTTATTGGTCAACCAACGACTACGCGCAGAATATGAAAAGTCATAATTAAGACTAAAGTCAAAACAAAGACCAAAAGTCTTACCTAAGACCATTTTTCAGTCACTGACTGTGCTTCAGAATCGGGGTGTTAGTAACTTAAATTTGCCGAGCAACGACACCATCCAATTTTGCATTTGATCTAACCAAATAGGCCACCCACTATAGGTATTTAGCGGTCTTTAGTGCCCATATTATCTTATGTTTAATAAATTTGAGGATTTTAGTTGCCAACAAATTTTCAATATTGTCCGCTGTAATTAAAAAGTATATACATACATAGATACAAATTGTGGGTTGTAAATAATTCGGGAAAAAGGCGGCAAACTTTTAATGTAGTTCACCCTACTTCTGACACCGCCGGTTCCTATATTCCGAAGATGTTTATAAATTTCCGTTCCTGTGCTCTTGGAATTTTAATAGAAATTCCCCTCATTTAATAGAAATTCCCCCCGAGCTACCTAGCTATTAGCGCCCTACATTTCGATTAGTTAAACTTTTCCCAGCCTTCAATTTTGGTATTTTACATTTATTTTATTAATAAGTCATTAAAAAAATTTAAATCATTTCTTTCAGAATTAAAGATAAGATCGATAATCCACCAACCAACAGAAATGAACAAAACATGTCGAATAGTTTTGCTCGGTTTGTGAAATTGAAAGATGCGGCAAAAAGAGCAAAATTTAAAAAGCCTCGTGCGGGAATTGAAGATTTTCCTAAATCTAAAGGCAAACACCAAAACGCTCGCCCAGTAAAGAAGCTCCCCGAAATTGTACAACGTGCTGACGAAAGTGATCAAAATTTTATGAATCGTGTTAATGCGACAACAAAAGAAGCAATGATTGAGGCGCAGTACGAAGCAAAATATGGCGTTGATGTTATTCGGAATATAAAAACTGGTGAAATAACAGTTCAGAAACGAAAAGATGTCTTCGAGAACAAAAAGAAAAATCAATTAACAGCTGCTCAGAAACAAATGATTAAGGATGAAATTAAGAAACTCGAAAGTAAGAAAAAAGAAGATAAATTTGGTAAAATTCCAGAATATCAAAAGGATGAATTTAAATTTGGTGAAGTTGTTAATGCACCACCAATTTTTACTACCCTTCCAAGGAAAGCCGAAAAGACTGAACGAACAATAAGGGTAAACAATTTTCAATAATATTCAAGGTATAAACTTATATATTTTTATTTACATTGTAGCCTGGCAAAGGAGACTTAATCTTAACATCATTAATAAAACCAAATTTAAACGAGAACGTTAAACAGCAAACTCAAAAACAGACGTCGAAATTTTCCGCCAAAGTAGATTTGACGGTCAAACGAAAAGATTTACCGACGGCTACTCGGCTTATGCTTGAACGCGAAAGAACTCAAACTATTGAAATGTATAGAATATTAAAAAAGAAGAACCGATTAGATAATAAAATCTAAATATTATTGCAAATATGTATATCAAAATCATCATAAATAGTTGTTTTAGTGTACATTATCAAAATTTTCATAAATACCTTCATATTTATGAAGGTTTTAATATTTCAGTGAACTAGGTACATAAATATGATTGGTGCAGAAATAAAAAAAAATATAGTTTATTGTTTGTGATAACTTATATTATTTAATTAATTTATACTGGGTTTACACCAGAGCTACTTTAATAGTATAAGGGGTATATCCTCCATCCGGTCGCAAATTAATTATTTGCGACCAGAAATATGCTTACTAGATTTAATTTACCATGCCAATTGACATATTTTTTTAAATTTAAATTTATTTTGCGATTGTAGAGTAGAAATCTACGAAAAGACTGCTACGCCTTTTCAGAGGTCGCAATATTTTTATGTACATAATAGCAAAAAAAAAATTAAAATTAAAAAAAGTGAGAATTGGCATAGCAAAATAAATCTAGTAACCATATTTTTGATTGCAAATAATTAATGCGACCGGATAGAGGATATACCCCTAATACTTTTTTGCTAATAAAATATAGATAATACCCGGCCAGTTTACACCACAAGCGGTGTACACCCATACTATAAAGGCGATGCCACATACACATTTCTACGGACGACATCTAAAAACAGATTTCGCATTTACGAATTAAAGAGCATATTTTTGACTCAAATCAATGAGATAATATATAAAATATCTCAAGTTAGTACGAAACTCAATACTTTTTATGGCAACATTTTTTTGTCTTTATCACTCTAACTTAATTTTAATATGTATACTCTCCTCTTTTCGGTTTCCCAGTATTTTTTACTGAAAAAAGTTGTTTCTCTGTGGAATTCTGCCTTAAAAGAAATCACATATTTTGTAATTTTAATAGATCCTTAGATGCAACTTCATTCAATATAATTTTTTTAAATTTAAATTTTTCTATTAAAAATACAAATTATTTGATTTCGTTTATTGGAAATACTTATAATTACACCCAAACTATGATTTTGTATCATTACATAAGCGAATAAGCCAATATTTAAATTTTGTACTTGCTGCTACTGCTTGGTGGGTTTCATCCTACCGCCTGCGAAAAATTCGAATAATAAAAAGAATTTTTATGTAAATTATAATCCGCATGCGGAAATATACACCAATTTCAATAATAGCCGCCCTACTTGAATGGAATAATACTCGAGAGTGCCTCTACAAATGTCATTTTTAAGGATCTGTGTCAAAATCCAAAAGTTAAAAACCAAAATCTGGGGTGGGATGTTGTAACATCACTTTTTTCGATACTATCGAAATTTACATCTCTCTCATCACGAATAATATTTAATGTTTTCAATTTTTCAATTACGTTGTTTCTGTTGCGATCTCTACCTATTCGAAGAAAACATTATGTCGTTCTACTCTTATTGTATCACCTACGTATTTTATGAGTGATATTTTATCGAAAAAGAAAAAAGAGATAAATAAACAATATATGTTCTAGTAGCGTGCGATCGCAATATAAAAAGCAAAATTGAAAAGCGAAATGGCAAGCACTTTTATTTTAGGAAAAAGAGATATAATATTCGATAAATATCGGAAAAAGTGATGTTGCAACATCCCGCCCCTGGATTTTCGACTTCGAATGGACAAAATCCAAAAAAATTTAAACGTTATTGTCATTGTTAAAAATGTCAAATAGACATTGGTGTTACTTGGTAGTAACTTTATCGCAGTGAACGTCATTTAGTCATTTTATGTCAATTTGTCAATTATAAATTATATTCATAATATATACTATAGTTTGCGTGTCTATAGAAGTCTGTCTATAATTATCAATAAAGAGTGAGAATAATAAAAATAATTATTACTTCTATGGCTGTGGACCATGGTTAAACTAATAAATAATATTGCAAATATTTGCAAACTAAATATGTTATCTTTCCAAATAAATATGTTATATTGTTAAATACATATATATTCCCAAATTAAATATACAAATTAAATTTTTTTGTTGAACAAAATTGTTTTCATTCACAATTAATACTGAAATTCCTTATCCATTTTGAAAATGGCAAGAATAACAGCAGCAACTTTCATTAACAACACTTTCAACTGCAGTTAAAAAATGTCGTTTGGTGTCAATGACATCTTAAGCAGTGAACAACTGAACACAAAAGTTGTCGTTTGGTATCGGTGACACCCGAAGCAGTGAACGACAAATAGTCAAAAAAAAAGTATCTTTTACTTACTTTTATATCATTTTCTGTGACAGCAAAATATTGATTCCGGATCAATAATATGACGCCATTTTTGATCCAACATGGCTTCTTGTTTACATTTATTTGTCTTTTTATATTTCAATCCCGGATCAATTAAAAAATCCAAAAAATTTGTTGGATTTTTTTGACGTTTACTCACACAATATCACACGAAGACTTGTTTATACTAAAGTCCTCGTAAATGTTACGCATATACGTAAAGAAAAAGTTGTGTAAACGAACACTTCGTCACAAGAGAAATGAAACTATTTTACGAAGACTTGTATATGTGTTGGTAACAATAATTGTCTTCGCAAATTCCACGAGTTAGCGTAAAGTTAACGAACGGTTTAAACATGTGAATGCGAACATATTTCATTTCGGGGTTTGCTCGTTTTTACGCGGGATTTATTACCATTTTAGATTATTTTTTTAATAAATATTTTCTCGAAAAATAAAAAAACCGACAATTCTTTTCCAATGTTATTTTTTTTTTTATCTTGATTAAATTTATACTTATTACGATAAATATATACATATTAACATTTTAATAAGATTGATTAACAACAAGTGATATGGGTTTTTACCTTTTATAAGCTCCATGATATAGTATCCCTTTACAGCAATATTGCCATGTTGGCCATGCCATGAAAATGTTGATGCTGCTTCGTCTGTGATGATATCCTTCAAACAACCTCTCAAATATTTTTGAAGTGATAAATCACTAATTGCTTTAAAGTGACTGGTCTATAAAAGGTTCGAAAATAAATTATATAAACTTTGTTATTCAGGATGTTAAAATTTAATATTGCTTACCAAAATATTTTCCTTTTCTCAATTAGTTTTAACTTCACATTCCAGAGCTTTAAATTGTTTTGGTGATGTGGCTGGTATATTTAAAATATGACACTGCTCTATATTTACTAAAATTATTAGTTATTTTTAATTAAACACAAAAAAACAAAATGGAGATCACAAACGTAATATATTTCACTAAACAACTTATCCGAACGAAGCACGTATAAAAATATTACATTTGTATACCATATGCGAATACCATACGAAATAAAAATATATATACAGTCGAAACTCGATTATCCGGGATCCTATTATCCGTAAACCTCTATTATCCGTGATTTTTGTTTGCGGACGCTTTTTTTCAGTCACTTATTTATCCGGAATTTTAATTGATTAACCGGGATTTTTTTTCGCAAATTTTTTTCTAGCGTGTTACATGTCGACATGGAATACACAGTCTAAAAGCAAAGGGGTCGTTGATCCCACGACCAAATTTATAATGCGGATGAGATGGGAATTTTCCAAAAGCCTTACCCCGAAATACAATATTCTCCAGAAATAAATTCCCTTGAGAATTTGTTAAGGAAGCTAAAGAACGCGTAAATGGTATTGTGTGTTCGAATGCTTCTGAAACATTTCAAGTGTAAACTACACTGCATCCCCAATGAAATTCCTTTAACTTTTTCCTTACAGAAAAGTATGAAAAAAATTTTGAGAAAAAAAAATTTTTTTTTTGTTAGGTTGGTGATTTCCTTATGAAAAATGTTATCAAACTTTTAACTTTTTCCTTATGAGAAATACAATGAAGTAAACCGCATTTGCAAAATTGGTTGTTGTTGTTGTTTTTCTGCTTGTCACAAATTAAAAAAATACAATGCATATTTCTCTTTTAACAATTAGTGTTGTATTTTGTGTCCTGTGAAAAAGTAATAAATAATATATAATATAATAATATAAAATAACAGGTAAACAAAAAATAATTTTGTAAAATGAAGTTAGCTTTACTTTGACTTTTGCCTATTCATTGGGTATGCTCTTCATAAGGAAAAAGTTAAAGGAAAAATTATTTTGCATTGGGGATGCAGTGCTACTAATTAGTGGAAGAAATGAGCGAGCTTTCAAAAATGTTAAAGGATTACCGGTTGTGTATAGGGCTATATTACTCTGTTTTTCTTTATAAAACGCAACAACCCGATCAACCGGGATTTTTGATTATCCGGGAAGCCTCTGGTTTCGTGCGTCCCGGATAATCGAGTTTCCACTGATATATAAAAACAAACGAAATAGTTGTACGTGTATTGGTATTCCATTGTTAATGAGTGTACGAAAAGTTTACGTTTTCGTAAAGAATTTAACGTATACATTTTTTTGTTGGGAGGGTTAAAAGTACAGAATGAGTGTTAGCAACTGTCAAGTGTCACAAATTCGGAGAGTAAAAGAGAAATCATCTAAATCAACGGAATTACAACAACAACAAAAATCTATAAGAACCCCACGCCAACAACCAAAATTGTTTTCTTAATTTTTTTCTGATTTATAACTTAAATTAAGGATAAATTACCACAAATCACTAGCTTCTTAAAATAATTTACATTTTATTTTATTTTAACACTTGGTAAACTTACTGATGGTAAGATATTTGTTCTTCTATTTTTAGGCGTATTTTGGCATTTTTTCACGATACACTTCATTTTACACAAAAGTCTGTAATTTTTTTTTATTATATAATGCAACACTACATAAACAAATAACTATTTGATAAAGTTTTTATTGTTTTTATGTATTTTAATTAATAATTTTAAAAATTTATAATTTTACTGCGCAAAATTGAAACGTCACTTCGTACAACAACAAAAACTGGTTTGACGGGTTCTTAAAGCGAGATATGAGTAAGCCATGTGGATTTTTTATATAACCATCCTGTTCTTGCTTGTGACATGAAATAACAAATTTTATATGGGTAAAATATTACCACCCATTCTGCAGTATTTTAAATTCTTTGGACAGTTGTTACAATATTTTAACACAATGTTAATCTCGTGAACGCACTTAGGCTTAGATGAGAACGCACGTAAATTGGTTATGCCCGTAGGCCCATAGAATCTCTGGCAGTGGCAACACTAGCCAGTGAATAAAATTTTAATTCCAACCCTAAAACAGTCAAAAAAATATTTTTTATCAAGCGATAAATTATAGCAAAATAGATAATTCATCAATTGCTATAGTATTAATATAGTGTTTAACCTCAGAATTGTTTAAATTAATTCGTGTAGTTAGTTAACGGTGCGATAAAATAATTAATATAATGTCGTATGGTGGGTCAAAGAATCCTCCATGGCAGAGAAACTCGCTTACTAATACTACTGGACAACTATCGAATATACAAGCGCAAATGGGTATAATGAATCCACAAATTGTCGGTTTTTCACAAAATCAACAATATAACCAAAATATGTCGATGCAGTCACAACAGCAAAATTTATCAATTATGTCACAAATGGGTGGTAATCTTCAAAATCAGATGCCTCCTAATCAAATATTTACCCAAGCCGTCACTTACCCGGCACCTAGAGCTTTAAATCCTATCGCATTTTCTAATAATACGAATCAGTTACCACCCCAAATTTCCCATCAGCAATCGCAGCAAGCTTCCCAATTGCATCAGATTCAATCAAATCAAGGGCACCAAAATAATTCAACCCCAATATCTCAATCCCAATCTAATTTGCATTCAAATTTACAAGCAAATTTAAGTAAAAATATACGTGTATTTAGTGGCACTGGATATGTAACTAAAATGAAAAATAATTTTGGATTCATTGATGAAGAAGTATATTTTCATAAGAACGTTTGCGTTAAAGGAATTATACCAAAAATCGGCGATCGTGTACTTCTAGAAGCAAACTACAATCCTGGAATGCCATTTAAATGGAATGCGACCAGAATTCAGTTACTTACGCCGGCACCAAATGGGCAAAGAAACTATCCAGCTATGATGAATGCTGGTAATTCAGGGTACAACGCAGTACCTCCACCCAACATTTCAAACGATAATAATTATAATAGATCTAGCCGCGTTCGAAATTTAAGTCCACCATCTAGACGTTCATCACCGGACCGCTATCAAAAATCCAAAGATTCTAGACGAGACTCTGATGTAAGTGAAATACAAAATTTTAATATTCCTATGTTTACAGCTAATTTTTTCCATTCTAGATCGAAGAAAATGATCGAAAAAGGAGACGTGAAGAACGGGATAAAGAGCGAGATCGATACAGAGATCGTGAACACAGTATGGACAGACGTGAGCGTAGTCCTGTTCGCCGTTCTTCTCCAAAACGACGTAAAACTCGAGTTGTTCCCAGATATATGGTACAAATACCAAAGGTTAATTTAACAAGTAGCGAAGCAGACATATTAGAAATAAGGCGAAGATATTCGAACATTTACGTTCCATCCGATTTTATATTCACACAAATATCGTGGGTAGAGGCCTTCCCACCTAATAAACCATTTTCAATTAATAAACCTTGCTTATTTCATATAATGCACAAAGAGGTTGATACACCGGAAAATTACGAACAATTCGGTGATCCACCAGATGCGGATTATATATTTTCGGCGAAAGTTATGCTGATGAGTGTTCCGGCAATGTCAGAAATTTATGGTAAATGCTTTGCTACTGCCGAAGAAAAAGATCGAGATGATGAGCGAGATTTTGTCCATCCTACACGTTTAATAAATTTCTTAGTTGGAATACGTGGTAAAAACGAAACAATGGCTATCGGTGGTCCATGGAGTAAATCTTTGGATGGCGATTATCCTGAATCGGATACATCAGTTTTAATTAAAACCGCCATCCGAAACTGCAAAGCGTTGACGGGTATCGATTTATCGAGTTGTACACAATGGTAAGTAAACTAATATTTTTAATTACCTAATATTTTAATTTGGCTTTTATTTTTAAGTCTGTCGTCATATTTAGTAAAATTTTGGTTTACAAACCTTTTAGATTTTTAAAACTATTTTGGTTTTAAATTGACGTTGATATCATTTAATAACTAAAGTATCAACATTATTATTGTGATTTAAATAACTGTTTTGTTTGGATCGTACTTTATAACATTTGTATTAGATTTTTAATAAGCTTTAAAAACCTTACTGAGATATAGGAGCGATTGAGCAACTTTTGAAATTAATGACTGAAACTAATAAAAACTGTCTTACTTTGGTACAAGCTAAATCTATTCTGAAATATTGTGCTCAAAGTAACAACCAAAAATTGTATTTACTTATTTTTAATTGGGAACAATTACATTTTGAAGTTAAAAAAAACGTGAAAACAAAACTAAATATGTATATCTAATTAAATAGTAATGTGATCGAATAATATTGAATTATTACAAATCGTAACTAATTTACAACCGCTAGAATAGAATTATTCTATATCAGCAAAAAAGTTGGTTTAAAACAATTCCAATTTGCAATTACAAATCTAGGATTGTTGTTGTAAATTTCTCAAAGTAAGACCGCAAATGTAAAAAAGATCGCCTGGGAGCCTGTTCACGAGATTTACATTGTTACAATATTGTTAACAATGACAGCTCAAAATCGTTCATGAAACTACATTGTAACAATGAACACGTGCATTTTTGTTCACGAACTCTACATTGTTACAAACGTCATTCTCAACCCAACTCGAGACTGCCTCTACAAATGTCATTTTTAATGGTGTAGGTATCAAAAGCAACATGATGATTGTGTAGGTTTGAAAAGTAATTTAAAGAACAAAATTCAATTTTTAATATACATATTTATTTTAAATAAATTTGTGTTTTATGGATACACTGATTATTTTGATGCTCCATAATACTATGTTTAGTTCGTACTATTCGTTTATTTTTTAGTTACGATTCGTACTTTATGGAAAAAATTGTCTTCTAGGCAAATCGAAATTTACAAAATCATAAAACGTTCATAATAGATCGTTAGGAATCTTAAGAAGTCTAATAGTATCTTGAACGAATCATCATCTTCTGTGATGTTTAAATTGCGACACGAGATTTTTTAGCAGCTGCCTCAGTTGCTTGATATTCTTCAATCTATAAATATAAATTTTATTCTAGTCTTGTATTTTATAAAGGCCGCTCGGTCTTACCGGTTTGAGGAGTTTGCGGTCACGTCGTGTCTCAGCACGGATTATACCATAGTGCTTTGCCGACGTCGACATTAGTGGCAAGATCGGATAGCGTAGCGTAGACCAAAGCAGCAATGTTAAACTCAACATATAAGTTTAATGTCTTGTTTACAACAACTTGGGCAAACGAACGACATGCCTTAGTGTCTTGTCGTCTGCATCAGGGGCCGAATTTTGGTCAAAAAATGGGAATACAATTTATGAGACTTACAGAGCATACCCAATAGAATTCCTTATGACTTTTTACTTACAGAAAAGTATGATAAAAAAACTTGACAAAAAAAAAAATTTTTTCTCGTTTTTTTTTCATACTTTTCTGTAAGTAAAAAGTCATAAGGAATTCTATTGGGTATGCTCTGTTACAGTTGTTTTATTTCCATACTAGACCTAAAACATTAATAGCAGGTTTCCATCGTCGATAGCATAATAGAATAATAGTATAATACGGTTTGGATTAAGCCTGTTCGAATTGATAATTTGATAAAAAGCAATATTATTAATTTATTTGACACATTCTATATAAGAATAATATATAACGATAATCAGCCAACAAATTATTTCTCATTGCGGCGAGAAAATATTAAAAATGGTAATGGATAAGCTACGAAAATTAAATTTAGTTTTACACTGTTAAATTTATAACGTTAAAAATAATATTTGCTACGTATTATATTTTGATAGCTAGTATACTGAAATATTTTAATAAACTATTATACTATCAACTTTGGTTTTCCATCGTAATACTTTAATATTATAATACTATTATACTTGTATACTATGACGATGGAAACCCGGTATAAATCATATAATTGTTTGATACAAACAGTGAAAAAATTCTATACGACTGGCGGGTAATGTCTGAAAAACAATATTTAAAGTTAGTCTCCAGTTTCGATTCCCTCGAGATTAATCTAATTAAATATTATTAATTTTTAAAAAATATTGCAATTCAAAATAATAATTAACAGAATCTGCCTCAGAATTGCTTCTCCGTTTGTAACTTATATTGAAAATTCACAACAAACTCCTTCGTACCACAATAAAACATTGCAGTATCAGAAAGTTCACCATTTATTTTGTCTACGCAAATCTAACAAATTTTACTGCAATCTCAGTTTTAACAATAAATTTTTTTATCTTAATTCTGTGGTTATGTTTTTAACAATGTTTTGACACTTGGGACAATCTCATAGTTAACTATTACGTCATTTCTACAATGACAGTTGTTACGATATTGTAACAATGTAAATCTCGTGAACAATACTCCATTTACATGCGACCAATATTTTACTTCTACATATTTTTGTAGGTAAATAAGAAGCATCCGCTATATATAAAAATATTTAATGTGCGAGAAAGAAATAAACATATATAGTAATGCCATAAATTTTTTATAGCATTATTATTAATTTATTTTTAATTAATTCAAATGCGAAATTTACATTTTTATCTATGGCGTCCGTTTTTCTTATGAATCCACAACATTTAAAACAATTTCTATATAACGGGTGAAGTGAATAAATAAAAGTAAATACTTTTTTCAAGTAAACACTACAGAGTTAGTGAACAAAACTTACTAGCAAAGTTTAAAGCAAGTACTTACTAATTTAACCAAAAATTTCCCAGCATTTACTTAAAATTATTTGAATAAAGACTACCTTCTACTTTTACATGCCATTTAAACACTTGAAAAATACAAGTAAAGTAGATAGCAACTTTTAATGGTAAAAATGAGTATTAGCGCATCTCCCAATAGAATTCCTCTTACCTTTTCCTTACAGGAAAGTATGAAAAAAAATTTGAGAAAACAAAATTTTTTTTTGTCAATTTTTTTTTCATACTTTTCTGTAAACATAATTGTTTAGACCAGCGTTTCTCAAAGTGTGCTCCACGGAGCACTGGGGCTCCGCGAGTCAACTCATCACAGGACTCCGCGAATCTCATAATCAAATTTGAAAAAAAAAATTATAAATTTAAATCCGCTAAAAATGAATTTTTTATTTTGAAATATCACTGATCCATAGACATATCCTCGTCACGCCAGCACAGTCGAGGTCTTCTACGACACACTCCGGCTGGTTGTTGGTGAAACACTTTATTGATCATCCGTTGTTGTGGAGAGCTTGTAACGTGGCCGAACCATCTCACTCGATTCGATTTGATGAAATCGATGATATCGCTGCCTCCGAGGAGTTGCTTTATTTCCTGGTTCATACGAATCCGATATTCGTTGTTCGCAACTATTATTGGACGAAAGATTGAGCGAATGACCTTTGTTTCGAAGATAGATAATAATCTACAATCATTTGAGGTCATTGTTCAGCTCTCGCTTCCGAAAGTCAGCACAGGTCTTATGAGTGCTTTATAAAATGCGAGCTTGCACGACTGCAATAAATGTTTAGATCGCAATAATTTTGATTGGGCATAGAAATCTCGTTGTCCGGCAGCGATTCCGTCTTTTATTTCCGCCTGCATATCATTCGACGATGTTATAACTGGCCCGAGGTATTTAAAGTTTTCGACGCTATCAAAGTTATGGTCGCCAATTTCGAAATTTGCCATTGAGATGTTCCTGGGTGTTGTTAAAAATTTGGTTTTACTAGTGTTCACCTCCAAACCAAGTCTTCTTGCGCAGCCATCGAGCGGTATGAAACTTTCCTTGATGTCGGAAGGCCTTCGGCCAAGAAGCACGATATCATCTGCATATCCAAGACTTTGGCCTGATTTATTAAATATACAGCGCGAAGTTTCAATGGTGCTTTTCCTCACTACGTACTCAAGCGCCAAATTAAACAGCACAGGCGCGAGTGCATCTCCCTGTCGAAAACCATATGTTATTTCAAAGGAGTCTGATACAGTTCCTTCAATTACAATTCTACACTCAGATCCAGACGTTGTTAATTTACACAGGGAAACGAGTTTTCTGAAATTCCTAGGCATATGAGCGCAGACCGTAGATTGGCGCGGTTAATTCTGTCATGCCTGTCGGAAATCTATATATAGATGATGTATGGCTATGTTTGGTATATGTCTGGTTATGTTGTACTCCTAACATTTTTCCAAGATCATCCTCATGGTGAAACACTGGTCAGTGGTCGATCGGTTGGGACGAAAACTACATTGATAGTTGCCAATGATGTTTTCGGCGAAAGGGATGAGTCTGGCAAGTACAATATTAGCCAACACTTTGTTGCAGATTTTGAAAGTAGGTTTGCCATACTGAGAGTGACAGAATTATGGCTCTATTCCATGGAAATAATCTGCTGTCAGCAAAAATAAAAGCGAGAAAAAAATATAGATATTGCTGGTTGTGTACGAAACAAAACATGTTGTCAGTAAAATTTTGCTGAGAGGGGAAGTGTGATAGGGGAAGTTTGCTGCTATAATGCTGCCATAAAAAATGTAAATTGGAGTATTTTTTATGGCAGCAGTTTTCACACATCTACAAAACATGTGTGTAAAGATAAGAAATTTTTCTCACACTCATATAAAATAAATTGTTCGCCATTTTTATACTCAAATGTCGATTTTTTTTTTTTTTTTGGGCTGAAATTTATTAACGTTAGTGGTTTTTTGTGGTGTATATATTAAAATTCGAATTGTACGAAAATGTACAAATTAAATATTTTATGAAATTTTTATGTTATTCCAAAATGTAAAACCATAAAATTTTACTATAAAATGAAATAAAAAATATTTCTGTTCTTTGTCACTCTCATGAAATTTAAAAAAAAAAATTTTTTTGCGTATTATCAGCAAAAAAACTGCTGTCAGCAAATGTTAACCATGGAATTAAAGCTTAAGTTCTTCTCTTCTTTATATTTTATTATAATGACATGACAGAAGAGAAGAACAGAACAGAATGAAGTAAGTTACAATTCAAAAATAATACAAAATAATTCATACTCAAGGTGTGTTCACAACAAAAACCAAGGTGTATTCACCACAGAAACTAACTAATTGAAATAATAAATTCAACACTTCTCCTCAATTATTAGTTTCCAATAAACCGCATAATAATCTTAATTTTTCAAGTTGATTTGCTGCTAGAGGTTTCGTCAACATGTCACCTATCATTTCTTTGGTTGGACAATAGATGCATGCAACTTCTTTCCTGTCTACATGATCTTTGACGAAGTGTCTTCTGGTATCAATATGTTTTGATCGGCTCGAAAGTTTTTGATTTTCAATCAACTTCAGACAACTCTGATTGTCTTCAAATATGGTTGTTGGCATGTTCAATTTTTCACCAAAATCGGTTAATATCCGTCTAATCCAAATTGCTTCCTTACATGCTTCTGATAAGGAGACAAACTCAGCCTCAGTTGATGAAAGCGACACGCATGTTTGTTTTTTGCATGACCAGCTTACTGCACCTCCAAACACAAAAAATATGTATCCGCTATTAGATTTTCTGTCTACCCGGCATTCAGCCCAATTCGCATCGGCATATCCATGAAATAAATCGTTATTATCATTGTTCAGCACTAATTTTAATTTTGAAGTCCCTTTTAAATATTTAAGAACACGCTTTAGCTCCATCCAGTCGGTTTGTGTAGGTTTACTTGTACGTTGTGCCAATATTGAGACGCTTGCTGAAATATCAGGCCGAGAGTTTACTGAAATATATAGCAAACATCCTATAAGCTTCTGGTAGCTATCATTCTTCAGTAAAACCTCTGATAGTCTCTCATAGCTATCATAATTAACATCGAGTGGAATTTTTGATATTTTCGCATCAGAAAGTCCAAAATCAGCAACCACTTTATTTATATAACCAGTCTGGCTTAATTGGAAATTCCCATTTTCATCTCTGGTAATTTCCTGTCCAAGATAGTGCTTAATATCTCCCAAATTTATGATTTTGAATTTCGACTTTAAAACTTCTTCGACGTATTTCAACTGATGTTCATATTTACCGGCTACAATTAGGTCGTCAACATATACTAAAACATAGCATATCTTTCCGCTTTGATTTAATATGTACAAGCACGGATCATTTTTACTTTGTACAAATTTCGCATCTACTAATGTTTGATGTAGTGATTCGTTCCAAACCCTTGCGGATTGCTTTAAGCCATACAGACTTCTTTTAAGAAAACACACATAGTCTTCCTTCCCGTCAATAACAAACCCTGGTGGCTGCCTCATAAATATTTCCTCTCGAAGTTCCCCGTTTAGGAAAGCCGTTTTGGCATCAAAATGTAACACTTTCATTCCATATTTCGCTGCCATTGAAAGCAAAATCTTCATTGTCGTTTGCTTTACCACAGGTGCAAATGTTTGATCATAATCGCTGCCGAATTGCTGCAAGAATCCCTGTGCGACCAGTCTCGCTTTGTATCTGCTAATTCCTCCATTTGAGTCAGTTTTCAATTTGAAAACCCATCTACAACCAATAGGCTTTCTATTTGGTGGTAACGGTACAAGTTCCCAAGTATTGTTATCTTCTAGAGATTTAATTTCGTCTTCCATTGCATCGACCCACTTTTGTTTTTCAGAACACACTACAGCTTGTCTATACGTTTTCGGCTCATATTTCTCCTCCTCAACTTTGTTGATCTCTTCAATAAGCCTTTTCGGTGGAATATTTTTATTTATTCGATTCGAGCTGCGAATTGTGTTTGCTTCAGTGTCCATCAGTTGGACCTCAGGTTGATTTTCGACGTTCCTACTTGGTTCTTCCTCATCAATAGAATTACCGGCACCATTGAAATATAATTCGCTGTGATCATTACCCACAATTATCTCTTCATTGAAACTAGTATTTTCTGCACAGTTTTCTCTTTCACTTTGGGTTGTTTCGGCTATATTCTCTTCATTTTTCTCGTCGAAATTCCAATTGCTGCATTTTTCGACAAATTTCACATCACGACTGATAACTACCTTGCCATTTGATTGATTATAGCATCTGAATGCTTTCGACTCCTCGTCGTACCCAACTAAAATGGCTCTAAAAGCCTTCGAATCTAATTTTCGCCGCTTTTCGTCTGGCACATGCACATAACAAATCGTACCAAATTTTTTGCAATGTGAAATACTTGGTTTTTTATGATACCAATTTTCAAATGGTGTCTTATCATAACCTTTTCCTGGTAAACGGTTCTGAATATATTTGGCCATGGTAACCGCTTCACCCCAAAATTTCTTTTCTAGCTCAGCATCGATGAGCATGCATCTAGCCATCTCAACTAGAGTGCGATTTTTTCTCTCTGCTACGCCGTTTTGTTGTGGCGTAAATGGCGCCGTTCTTTGACACTGGATTCCCTCTTTCGCCATGAATTTCAAAAAATCTTGGTTGATGTACTCGCCACCTCGATCTGTTCGAAGAACCTTTACTTTGCGGCCAAACATATTTTGCGTCATTGCGATATATTCCGTAAATTTTCCAAATACTTCATTTTTATTTTTTAGAAGATAGATCACAGTGTATCTTGAGTGATCATCTATGAATGTCAAAATATATCGCTTCCCAGATGGCGTTTGTGTCTGCATTGGTCCGCAAACGTCTGAATGAACCAGATCTAAAACAGCTTTTGCGCGATTTTCCGATTTCGATGGAAATTTTATGCGCGTCATTTTTCCTTCAAGACATATTTGACATAAATCCTTACTACAATCACTGCCACATGCCGAAAGTTCAATATTTTCGAACAATCCAGAGGAGCCCAATGATTTCACCACTTCAATATCACGATGTCCGAATATTCTATGCCAATAATGTGCACATTTTTTCTTATGTTCATCAACGAAATATACTCGTTCAACTTCCTTCAGAATATACAGATTATCACGCATCTCACCGATTGCTACCTGCCGTGTTCCAAAACTAATTTCACAGCGTTGATCCGAGGTAAATGAAACAACAAAACCTTTGGCAATTAACCTTCGAACAGAAAGCAGGTTTCCGCTTATTGATGGAACCCATAACACATCTTGAATTTTCACTTTATTCTTTTCACCTATTCGGTTAATAACCTCAATTAAAATCGATCCCTTTCCGATGACATTTATTTGCTGTCCATTAGCAACGAAAATTTTTTCACGATAATTCGAATCAAACTCGGTAAAGTTATTCTTATTTGAAGTAAGGTGACAGGTTGCACCGGAGTCGATTATCCAGCCATTTTGCAATTTTGAGGTTACAAATAAAAATTCTGTTGAACCACCCTCAATTAAATTCACTTGTTCTTTTTCGGTGACCTTTCCTGATGTCTTTTTGTTCTTTACCCATTCTTTAAATTTTTCGCAGTTTTGTTTCATATGTCCCTCCTTATGGCAGAAAAAACAGCTTTTGCCACCTTTTGTCTTATACTTTTGGTTGTTTACATTCAAAGCCATTCCATTGCTGACATTTCTATCCATTCGTCGCTTATGTTCCTCAATAAGCTTTGTTTGCACGATAGCGGGTGTCAATTCACCTTCAGACCGCGATTCCAATGTAGTTACTAATGTTTCATAACTATCCGGTAAACTTCCCAACATTGTTGCAGCCTTCCAGTCACCTGGTTTTAATTCCGATCCGAAGTCAATCATTTGTTGAAACAGCTCGTTTATACGACGAATGTGCGATTCCATGTCACCGTCCTCTTCTAGTCTCAAACGCATAATTTGCTTCATGATTCGAACCATGCTGTTAGCTGTACCTTTTTCATGATATTCTTTCAAAGAATTCCAAGCCTCCCTTGCTGTTTTTGACTCCCGAATATGGATCAATTGATCATCCTCCACGTTGAGTCCGATTAACGAATAAGCTAACGAATCTTTCTTATTCCAATCATTCAAAGGATTCGGTGCATCTTGTGACGTACACTCCCACACGTTTTCTTTTGTGAGTAACAGCTTCATGCGAAATTTCCAAACAAAGTAATTTGAATTATTCAACTTTGCAATCGCATATTTATTGTCCATCATCATTTTCACGTAAAACGCAAACAATTTCCAGAAAATTTCAATTTACACTTGTTCTGGGCCCATAACCTGACAGAATTAGCGCAATCAATAATCAAAACAATGTACGATGATGATGAAAATAAACGATAAAAACCACAAAATACTTTTACACGTTTTCTTTATATTTTATTATAATGACATGACAGAAGAGAAGAACAGAACAGAATGAAGTAAGTTACAATTCAAAAATAATACAAAATAATTCATACTCAAGGTGTGTTCACAACAAAAACCAAGGTGTATTCACCACAGAAACTAACTAATTGAAATAATAAATTCAACAGAGAGAACATCAGTCACGTTTGTTCTCAACTCTCCATTCCCGTCTTTGACGGCTGTACTTCGTGTTTTTAAGTCTTTAGTGAGATTTCTGGCGTTAGCAAAACAGTCGCTTGAATTTCCTAGTTCCGCTTGGAAGCTAATGTTTTCAATGCATGATCTCATATGATCGTGATTCTTTTGTCGAAGGTATTTAATCGTGGCTTTCATTTCGCGGAGATATTCTTTTTGAGTCCTTCTAGTGTTGCGAGCCAACCATTTTTAACGAAGCTTTAGTTTATTTTCGACGACCTGACGGCATTGATCATCGAACCAATCATTGCGGGATCTCGGCGGTCTTCTTCCGATAGTGTTTTGCGGTGCGGTGGTTATGGCTGACTGTATTGCGTGCCCCTGCTCCTGGATGATAGAAGGGGCTTTTTCGTTGTTGCTGGGCCGCTCTAAATAGTTAGTGACAGCTGATTGGTGACCCTGCAGTGACGCTTGGTCTTTTAGAGCATCGACATTCCATCGAACGGTCTTTTGTGCTTGTCTATTGAATGTAGATGATAGTTTGCACTTATATTTAAATATGACACACATATGATCGTAGTCCATGTCTGCACCTCTGTAAGATCTAACGTCAGATATGATGGTGGAGTGTCTCTTAGACATCATGACGTGATCGATTTGGTATTCCGTTCTTCCATCATTCGATCTCCACGTTACTTTGTGGATTCTCTTATGTGGAAGAAACGTACTTGATACAACCAAGTTGTACATTATTGCCAGGTCGGTGACGCGTTGACTGTTGTTGTTACTAGTTAGGTGCAGGCTGTTAGGACCGATGTGCGATGTATTTTCTGCACTCCTACCGATTTTTGCATTAAAGTCGCACACGATGATTTTAATGTCGTGGTGCGGTATTTTATTGATGACTTCCTCCAGCTCGATAAAGAATAGATCTTTGATGTCATCAGATTTATCTTCGGTGGGTACACGTACATTAACGATCGTGATGGTAAATTTCTTAGTGTGTAGTCTGACCGTGCATATCCGCATGTTGATAGGTCGGAAATCTTTGATATGACGCTTCACCCGCCGATGGATGAGGAAGCCAACTCCCAATTCTCCTCCGTTCTAATAGCCGCTGTAATGAAGAGTGTACCCATTGGTGGTGTCATGGATCCCACTCCCAGACCATCTTGTAGTGCAAGTACGTCTAATGTGTAACTCTGCTTGACTTGGTTCGAAAGGTTCTGGAGATCTCCAGGTTATAAGAGGCTAAGCACGTTTCATGTTCCCATTTTTAAAGCGTTGTCCGTGTACAATTTCCGAAGTCGATTTTGTGATGAATCCGATATGGTAATCCGAGGCATTTGATTAGGGTTCATAATTTAATTGTTTTTATGAGGGCAGGTTGTTGGCCTGCCGCTCAACCCGCTGGTTATATGTGTGGGTTACGTACTGGTGAGAATCTTAAGGCATCCTATCCTACTTTGAACACATTTATATAGCGAGCCGCTTGATACAAGACAGACGACCGCTTCAGCCGCACGTAACCTGGAGAACACGCTGATTTGGTATTGGTTTTGAGGCGCCAATTGTAGGCGTTATTTGTGTGCTAAAATGTTTGTTCAAATGTACTCGTATAATTTTTGGAGAGCATTCGGGATTATTCTCGAAACAAATATTTTTGTATATAAAGGCGTAAATTGATGTTGAATGACGAGTCCTATTTCAAACGCGATATAGTGAAGTTTAAATTGAGTGATTCTTAAAGCGATAATTATTAAATAGTGTGTTATAATTTGGAATATTTTGGTGTTAATTTTGTGTTGTGTAATTTTTGTATTGTGGAAATAAATTTGTGTGTGTTCAAATTTAAATCAGTTGTTTTATTCACAATCCAGAGATTCGAACCTTGAGTGACAAGGCGAAAACGTAACAATTAATGACAGTGGTGGGATTATGAATAATAAAGAAAATGATTCTCTCCGAATTAAAGCTTCCGCAATTAAAGAAGAAACTGAAACAGCGAGGTTTGGCCAGTGAAGGTTCAAAAGCTAGTTTGGTGGACGTATGATTTCGAGGAAGAAAAAATGGATGAAGTTAGTGTAGAGAAGAAAGAAGAGGACATGCAAACGGTGGTCGAAACAACACAAAACACATCTGGATTGAAATGAATCAAATGATGGGACAACAGTTGGGTGAAATTAAACATCAAATGAAACAATCGAACGAGAAAATAAAACTGTCGAACCAGGAAATGAAACAGCAGATGGTACAAGTGAAGGAACAAGGGGCGGACATTAAACACCAAATAGAAGATGGATGAGAGGTTTCTGGAGTTATCTTCTACACTACACGGCGAAGTGAAAAAACTGCAAATAGAATTACACACAGAAATTCAAAATGTTAAAGGGGATATTCAAAAAAATTTGAAACGGTTAAAGCAAATCTACAAACAATCCTTTCAAGATGTCAAGGCGAATGGAACAACATATCAAGTGATCTAGGCAGTAAACGCAATTAAGTTAAAACCACCAACATTTGATGGAACAACATCCTTCAGTATTTTTAAGTTCCAATTCGAAACGGCGATTAAGCAAAATCAATGGAATTAAGAACATCGTGTTGGAGCATTAATTGTGGTTCATAAAGGCGAAGCAGCGGAAACACTACAAATGATTCCCGAGCAAGAACGTAACGTTTACATGGAAATTATGAAGGCGCTAGATCGAAAATACGGAAGTGACCACTAGAGAGAAATTTAGCGCATGGAATTGAAGGGTTGATATCAAAGAAGAGGAGAATCGCTACAGCGGCAAATTGAGCGGCTCGCGCATTTAGCACATTCAATTACGTCGGCCAAATACATGGAGCGAATTGAAATAGATGCATTCATTGACGGTATTCGAGATCCTGAGACACGCAGAGCGGTGATGTTATCACCTAAGGCAACTTTCACGGAAACCATCGCTTGTGCGTTAACAAAGGAAACTGCTCAGGCCATCATCAAATCAGCAATGAAAATTCGCCGAGTGGAGATCGATTCCAGAATAGACATCGAGCGGGCTACGCCAAAGTTAAGAGATGGAAGTGGCAAGATGAATGCTGGGTCACATCTCACGGGACTGCTGAGTGATTAAGAAGAAACGAGGAAGATCGCCATCTCCTTTGAATCGTAGACCAAACGAAGAGTAGACAGAGGCCAGAATGGAGGGTCAGACGATAGCGGATTCGTTAAACTATAAAGTCAGCTTGAAGGGGAAGAAGCTGGCTCACACAACCGATTGCCCCATAACCTCCATCCACGTTTCGAGAGTAGCAAGAGGCGGTGACAACTTGACAATTGAATCCGATATTGATGGGAAGAACTGCATGATTACGCTGGATACAGGAGCAACTCATACGATTGTTCGTGAAGATATTATCGATGGAATTATTTTTACAATCTTTTTACCTTTTATTGCTGAATTTTCTCCAGTCGTCGTTCGTAATTTCATTCCATTAGCTGGTTCTATAACCATAGAACCAGCTAATAGAATGAAATTACGAACGGCGACTGGAGAAAATTCAGCAATAAAAGGTAAAAAATCGTAAAAATAAGGATTGGGTGAAATCACTTTCAACATGAGGTGCTGGTTGCAGATACTGTAGACGAAGGCATCTTGGGGATGAACTTCATTAGAACAAATGGCTTCGTGGTGGATGTTGGACGGGGTGTATTAACCTACGATAATATCGAGTTGCTACTTCACGTTAGCGCTATAGGAGAAAGACCAGGCAAATTATACTGGATCATCGGGAGAAGCTGCCACCGAACTCATAATATGGGCACAATTGGAGGCAGGTTCTGGGTCACCCAGGTTGTGGGTTGTGGAAACCAATGAAGCGGAGCCAAATTATGATCGGGAAAACTCTAGTGAAACCAATTAGGACTCTAAATCTCTCGGATAAGACGAAAACCATCCATAAAGGGACAATAATCGGAAAATATGAGGAGATATCTGCGATAGTGAAGTGTGAGCAGATAAAACTCGCAAGGGCAGAAAGAAATTATAGAACGACTCATGGAGAAATAGACCGAAGATCTTACCATGGAACAGAAATTGTTTGGCAAAACAATTGCTCGAGCGGTACATGCTCATTTTCTGCAGTACATCAGACAATATGGGAGAACCACAATGGTAAAACATCGAATAAATACAGGAGCAGAAACGCCGATTCGCCAAGCACCCAAGAGATTACCATTGGCAAAGCAAGGAGAAGTGAATTGAATGGTAAGAGATTTGCAAGCAGCAGGGGTAATCGAAACATCAAGCAGTCCATGGAGTTCACCAGTGGTGGTAGCAAAGTGGCTATTGGCCATTGGAAGTTCAGTAGGAAGATCACGAGAAAACAGCATTCAAGGTGAATTTACATATCCGACGATTTTTCGGCGCCGAACATCACGTGACATTCAACCAATCTGAAAGAATTTCTTCGCCGAATTTTCGGCACGGCGAAGACATGAACAAAATGTTTGTTTTCGGCGCGACGGCACAGCACACATAGATAAAAAAAAATCTGTTTTTTTCTACAATTTGACATTGTGCGCCATATTTATTTCTTGTAGCTTGTGTTTATGTTTATATTTTATTTTATCGGCTTTAAGTTTTATTATTTACATTTTATTTACAATATATGTATATTCACTTACAAATTAAAATAAAATTAAAAAAAATTATGTGTCAAAATATTGTTCATGTATGTGTGAAAAAACTTCGCCGAAAATTCGTCGAATATGTAAATCATCGATAATACAGCGTTCGCCGAATTTCCTGCGGCAAACAGCTTCGCCCAAAAATCGTCGGATAGGTAAATCGACCTTCAGTGTGGGTAACGGATTGTGGCAATTTAACGTTATGCCATCGGATTATGTAACGCCCCTGCGGTTTTTGAACGGCTAATCGCGCGCGTACTAAAGGGATTACATTGGCTGCGGTCGAATAGTCGGATAAATCGTTTAGTACAGTAAATTGAAATTTTAGAACATATTTACCTCAAGCAGTGTCCCAATTCTTTGGTAAATATGTGTCGCAAAAACGGCTCGAGGGATAAAATATAGTGTTTAAAGGGTTCTAAAATATAATTTTAGATATAAATAACAAATATTTGATAAAAAAAAATATAAATAAAAAATATTTAATTTAAAAATAACAAGCTATTATGTTTAGTAGACTTACTTTTTGAATTGGAAACATACGAAAAAAAGATAACGTCAAACGCACAACAACAAAAACTCAATTACCCTGCTATTTAGTACAGTATTTCAATTTACCCTATACACTGTTAAAAAAAGGTAAAAAGTGCAATTTACCCGACTATTCGACCGCAACCATTGGAGGACGTGCCTCGTATATTTGGACGACATCGATGGTAAAGTAAAACAATTGTTGGTAGTGGTGCCAAAAGATCGGATGGAGGAAATCCTCAAGGAGTATCATGGAGGAGCAAGTGTAAGTCACGTAGGCATTAATAAAACACCAGCCAAAATTCGCCAACGTTTCTACTGGTCCTGATGTAGACAGTCAGTAGTAGAATGGTATCAAAGATGTAACCAATATGCGGCAGTAAAGGGACCAGCACGAAAAAGCCGTGCAACCATGAAACAATATAATGTCGGGACCCATTCGAGAGAATTGCAATGGATGTGGCGGGGCCATTTCCGACCACCGAGAGCGGAAATAAATATGTGCTAGTAATAATGGATTATTTCAGCAAATAGCCAGAAGTGTATCCCATACCCAATCAGGATACAACAACAATAGCTGATGCCGTGGTCATCAACTGGATTAGCAGATTTGGTGTACCAATGGAAATTCACACGGATCAAGGAAGGAATTTCGAATCGGTGGTATTTCAGGAAATATGTCAGATGCTTGGTATCAATGCTTGGTATCAATAAAACAAGAACGATGCCTTTACACCCACAGTTGGACGGTATGGTGGAAAGATTCAATTGCAAATTGGAGGAATATCTAGTAAAGTTTGTAGAAAAGAACCAACGCAACAGGGATCGACATATACAGATGTTCCTGATGGCCTATCGATCAGCGGTACATGACATAACTGGAGTGACACCGGCTAAAACCATATTTGGGAGCAATCTGCGATTACCGGGAGATTTAAAGTTTGGAGCTGTTCCATCAGTGGCTCTAAAATGTGTACAGGATTAGGTCGACCGGATGAAAGAGGAACTTAATGAGATACATCAATTTGTACGGGAGAAAATTCGGATATCAAGTGATCGAATGAAAGCTCGATATGACATACGAGCAAATAATCAAGGCTTTGAGGAAGGGCAATTGGTATGGCTTCACAACCCGCAACGGCAGAAGGGATTATCACCGAAGTTGCAACCCACATGGGAAGGACCTTACACTGTCATTAAAAGGATGAATGATGTGGTTTATCGCATTCAGAAAGGACCGAAAGATAAACCAAAAGTGGTGCATTTAGAGAACTTGGCGCTCTACAGAGGATTTGCTCTGGATCCTGTTCGGGACGAACAGGCTTAGGTGGGGGGTGTGTTACGGTGACACCTAGATTAGAAAAAAATGAATGACAAATTAAACAATGTGGTGGACTCTGTTAGAGTAATAAATAATAAGGTAACCGGTACTTCAGCTCATCTTCATAATATTGAGAAAGAAGCATCGTCGTCCTTGTATGCTGATATTTTAAAACTTCCGGTTCATGTTAAACCGAAAAATAATAAAGCAAATCAGGTTTCTAAGGTCACAAAACAGGAAATAAAAAATGCGATAAATCCTGCTAGTCTAGCTGTTGTTTCCAGAGGTTCTACTTCTGTTGTTCCTGTTATGGCTTCGCTACCTACGGCACCATATGAAAATTCCGCTGTTTTGCCGATGGAAACCTTGGTAATACCTTCGTGTACATCATGTGCTATCAGGGGCGAAGGGTCCATAGAAGCTAGGGAAGCACTGCATCCCTTTTAAAAATCACTATCGTTAAAATAAAATTTCAAATTTGATTTATTTTATGTATAACACGTTTGATTAAAAATATTTTTTTCATAATAATATGCACTATTATGCCTTACAGGTCTGCACATATAGATATCTAGTTTAATGCAATTAACTTTAAAAATATTTTGTATATTTCTTTCCTACTTTGATTTCTCATTATAATTTATACACATCATCCACCTTCATATTGCATATTATGCATACATAGAACCAAAATAAATACGAATACTCTCGTTGATTTATAGCATGCGTGTTGCATCCAACGCAACAAAACAGAATAACAAAAAATATTCTCTCTGATGGAAGCTGCTTTTAGTTTAGCTTTACCTTATTTCCCTTCACCGTGATATTATTAACAAAATTAATTATCGATGGATTTGTGTTTTATCTATTCATAGATTTGTTTATACTCTCACTTGTTACTCTCAGAATACGCTGCAACTTTAGCAGCTTATTAAAAAAATACTGAAATGAATTATATTTGTTTTCAATTTTGCACAAATTAACTTCTCATGTTCTCGTGAAGCGACAAGTGATCGGTTTATTGAAAAATTTATTAAAAAAGGTAATAAAGATGTGATTAGGGATAAATTTTAGAGTTTTTAGGAAAAAACTAAAGCTGTCGTGGAAATTGATGAAACGCGATTCTCACTCGAGTGGTGCGAGTGAGAATCACACTCGAAATCATCAACGATATAAAAACTTCTTATAGAAAATTATTTTTTGAAATAATTGATCATTTTTCAACAGAATTAAGGACTAGATTTCAAAATATTGCTGAGTTCACGTTCTTGGAACTTATAAATTCAAAAAAAATTCTAAATTTAAATTGAATTTTCCGGAGCAACAATTTAAAAATCTCCAATATTTTTATGGCAAACGATTCGATTTTGCAAAAGTGAGAAATGAATTAATTGTTGTGTATAGCGATGAGAACTTTTTGGACAAATCAATATTAGAGATGTTAGAATTTCTAAAGACAATGATTTAATAAGTTCATTCAATGAAGTATCACCCTTATGTCGACTATTCTTAACGATTCCATCTACAAGTGTATCATCCGAAAGAAGCTTTTCTGCTTTAAGTAGAATTAAAACTTATTTAAGAAGTACCATTGGAGATGAACGGCTTTCTCATGTTTTTTTAATTTCTATTGAAAAGAAAGTATTGTCTCAGATTAAAATGTCACCAGATTTCTATAAATTAATTTGTAATGAAAATTTTTGTTTTTAACAAGAATCGTCGAATTGAATTATATTTTAAATAAATCTTGTAAATAACACATTTTTATGTTGTCTATAAAAATCAGGCTTAATTTAATTTTTATAGTTATTGTGTATTTTAGGTCTATTTTTTATATTTTGATGTAAGTATAAAAAAATGAGATTATTTCATCAATTTGTCTGATAATTTGGCTCAACAATACTTTTTATTCTAAATTCCAAGCAAATTAAAACTCCATTTTTTAACGCAGCTTCCTCTACTCTCCAGTTCACGAGTCGCCTATGTGTGCTATTTCTACAAGGGTTAGCTTACCTCTAATTGATGTTGCCGTATCCTCTAACACGAATTTGTTAGAAAATCCATTTTTCGAATTGGCTGAATCCAACCCATCACCCTCAGTTACGAGGTTGAGGAACTCGTTTTTGCCTTTGGGTCATGATCTGCCTGTTCATCTCTTTCTACTAGTGACATTAGTCCAACTTCTGGTGTGATAAACAAATCGATTTGTGGGACTAAGTGCTTTAATGAAAATTTTGGTGCTAAAACGTTTATGCCGATGCTTTGGTTACATGTATCGAAGTTTAATACCGATACAACGAAAAGTGATATTTTGTTGATGGTGAAAACATTTTTAGATATTAATAATTGTAAGGTATATAAATTGGTGCCTATAAAGGAAGAGATCTTGGCTCCTTACAATATCATGTTTTAAATTGGGTTTAACTTTTAAATTGGCTCCTTACAATATCATGTTTTAAATTGGGTTTAAATTACGTGATAAGGTTCTTAATCCTTGGCCAATTGGAGTAAATATTCGGGAATTTAATAATGTAAATTTTCGAACAAGATTTCCTCATCATACGAAGTTTCGGATTCCTGCTGCAATCAACACGTTGATAGATTAAATTTCCTTTCATGTAACGTATGTGGTGGTATAGCTGTTCCAAGTGACAATCTGCAGGTAAATATTGGTCCATGTTTAAAGTTGGGTCACTTAAATGTTCGAAGTCTAGTAAAACATTTTGATGACGTTACAATTCTATTAAATGAGTACAAATTTGATTTCCTTGCGTTAACAGAAACTCTTCTACGCTGTAAAATTTTAAACAAGTCACTTCGTATCAATAATTATAATATTATCTGTTTTGACCGAATTAACAATACCCGATGGAATGGAGTAGCCATATTATCGATCGGCATTAAAAATTAAAAAAATATTCTGTGGTGCCTTTGGTAAAGTAGAAATTTTAGTATTGAAGCTTACGGAACGTATTGGTAAAATACTTATAATTATTATTTATAATCCTGCACCTGCATGCGCTGATGACGTAATAATATTGAATTGGTTTTTTTAGCATATCTATCGCAATATTTTTATTTGAAATATTCTTTTGCAATTTTATTTTCAATGAAAATTGTGGTTTTGTTGATATTTTGTTTCACATCAGTTCTATGTTATCTACCAAAAATTTTTTTTTTGAAAAAGTTTGTTTTATATTGTAGATGTTGTTAAATATAATTTTATGTTACAAAACATCAGGAGCCTCCGTAAAAATTTCGACATTTTTTTGGCAAATATTAATTCGTTAATTAAAGATCTGGATATAATCTTTCTAACCGAGACGTGGATTTCAACCAATGAAATTAACAATTTTAATTTATCTGATTTTACGTTTATCGCTAATTGTAATGATTCGTATAGATCTGGCGGAGTTGGGGTCTTTATTAGATCTACTTTTGATTTTCATTTTACTGCATTGAACTTCTCATCAGCTGATGTTATCAAGCTAACAGTTCGCATTGACAATATCGATTTCTGTTTTATTCTAGTCTATAGATTGCATTTTATTTCTTCAGATATTTTTTTAAATGAATTAAATGATTTTCTAGTTACTAATAAATCTAAGCACAGAATCTTACTGGGGGATTTAAATATTGATTTATTGAAAGAATCACTTGTGAAAGATGATTTTTTGTTGTTGTGCTCTTCGTTTGGTTTTAATTCTCTTATGAATAGCGTTACGAGGCCATGCTCAAATACGTGTATTGATCATGTATTTTCTGAATCAAATATTTCAAGATATTCTCTTGAGGTCAATAGTGTAAATCTCCAAGTGACGGATCATAATACTATTATGTTACATGGACTCTCCACCTGCTATTGCTATCTAGTTATGCCAGAAAATTTCGTTCAAATAGCAAGTGGAGACTCGCAATAATGTTTATATGCTATCAGTATGCTATGAATACATGCTATGTCGGCATAACTTGATAGCATGTATATAGCAGGAATATTTTGACATTTCTTCTATTTCAATATGGTGTCTACTGACATTTCAAGTATTTATTCAAATGACTAGTAGTCTAGACTATCGACAAAAGAATGATTTCTAAACGTCAAATTATAGCAAGTTTACCACACCAGACTCCATCTTGGCAAATTTTGATAGAAAGAGAAAGTAGATTGCAATAGCATTCAGATAGCAGGTCGAGAAGCCGTGTTAGCATTAAATATTTTTAATCCAAAAAAACAGTTTTCGCGCTGTCATCCTCGATTGCAAACAAAAATTAGTTAGCGCGATTTATTGAATACTTTAATTTCTTATGATTGGACCTCAGTGTTCTCTACTAATGATCCAAATTTATCTTATTCCATTTTTAATAAAAAACTGACTGGGGAGATAAATAAGAACAAACCGATAACTAAAATAAGAAGGTCGGACTTCAAAATAAAACCCTGGATAACCGCATCGCTACTAAGTTTAATTAATTATAAAAACCATTTAGTTAAAAAACTAGCAAAGAACCAGACTAATGCGATGTTGAGTAATAAACTTAAAAAGATTAATGCTAAACTAAAACGTTTAATTCTTCAAGCAAAGGAAAGGTATTTCAAGGCTCAGGTTTCTGCTGCTGACGATTTAAAATCGAAATGGAATGTAGTTAATGGTATTCTGAACAACACACTGAGCACTAATAAAATTATTTCAATTGCGGATGGAGATGATAAAATTGAAAAAGATCCATCCAAAATAGCCAATATTTGTAAAGAATATTTCATCAATGTACCTACTGAAATTTTGAATGTTAATCATGAAACGGTTTATATGAGTCTGTTAGAGATAACTTAATTCTCTCGAACTGCAATTATCAAAATTTCTTCTTTTTCCCAGTTTGTGAAGAGGAAATTTTTGCGATCGTTCGTGATTTAAAAAATAGTACTTCATACGGCTTTGACGAAGTTTCACATAAAATAATCAAAAATATAATTAGTAGTCTGGTTCATGTTTTGACTTTTATTTTTAATTCTTGTTTGTCAAAAGGGGTTTTTCCGGAACTACTTAAAGTTGGTGTTGTAAAACCGCTTTTCAAAAAAGGTTCTCAGTTGGATAAGAATAACTATCGCCCTATTACTCTTTTGAGCACTTTTTCTAAAATCTTTTTCTAAAAACATAGATTGTTAGATTATCTTGATAAAATTAATTTTCTTGACGTACGACAGTATGGTTTTATTAGGAATTCTTCAACGGAAAAAGCCTTAATAGCATTCTTGTCGCCGCTGCACCGTAATTTGAATGATAATTTAAAATCCTCAGCTTTATTCCTTGATATTTCTAAAGCTTTCGACACTGTTAATCATAGTGTTTTATTATCGAAGCTATACAATATTGGTATACGAGGTGTCGCTTTGAATTTGTTTAAATCGTATATTGTCAATCGTAAGCAAACTGTTTGTGTTAATGGGAAGTTTATTGATGAGAAACTAGTTAATGTTAGAGTTCCACAAGGATCAGTTCTGGGGCCATTGCTCTTTCTAATCTATTGTAATTCAATTTTCAGCCTGGATTTACGTGGCAATATCGTCGCATTCGCAGATGATATGGCATTACTTTACTCTGGTTTTAATATAGATTCCCTAGAACGTGATATTAAGGAAGACGTCGTCTTGTTGAAAAAGTGGTTCTTTGTGCATAATATGATACTGAGTTGCAAGTCTAAACTTATGAATTTTTCCATAGGTGGCACAACGTCTATATTAAATTCATGTTTAATTTATCATTCGTTATCTTGCAATCATACCAATTGTGGCCCCCTTTGCATTCCAATTGAAACCGTATACTCTTTTAAATATCTCGGTTTGCATTTGGACTCTCAACTAAATTTCAAGGGGCATGTGTACAATTTAAAAAGCAAATTACGGATGACACTCAGAACTTTTTACTATCTTCGGAATATTTGTAGTCCGGAATTTCTAAAATGCATATATTATGCACTAGTTGACTCACATTTGAGATATGGAGTTACTTGTTGGGGCGGAATTTACCTATCCAATATTAGACCGTTGATGTCCGTTCAGAAAGCAGTGTTGAGAATAATTAACTTTAAACCAAGATTGACTCCATCCTTCCCGTTATTTGTGAAATTCAAAATTTTGCCGCTTCGATATCTATATGTATTTAAAGTATTAAAAGCTTTTTATTTAATTAGCGGTAATCGTACAGTTAGTAATTTGAATAGCGTTTCATATAATTTGCGCAACATTAATAGAATAAATATTCCTCGTCCTAATAAGGAACATTTTAAACAATGCTTCGACTATACCGCTCCTAAACTATACAGTCAATTACCGTCAATTTTTTTTTTAACAAATAATGTCAATGATTTTTGCAAATTATTAAAGGATTGGCTATTTACTATTAATAACATGGAAGTATATTTGTAATGAACATTTTACCATTTTGTTTGTCAATTTTTTTGTTATGAACAATTATCAACAAATTACAATAATATTTTTTCATCTTAATAATTTTCTTCTTTTGTATTTAAAACAAAAAAAAAAAAAATAAAAATAAAAAATTTCAGTACCCGAATAGAAATAGTAATATTTATAATTAATATTTTAAATTTGTAATAGTGTAAATAATTTATTCTTTAAATATTTTTTATAATTGAATCGTAGCTCCGAAACATTATCTTTAATAAGGAGACTACTAAACTAGTTTTATTTATGATTTTTTACTTTTCATTTTATGTAATTACTTTATATTTGTTATAGAAATTAAACTAGGAAGAAAAAAAAAAATATGAGAAAGTTATGTGTTGTGGAGATTTTAATTTTAACATGTTAATAAATAATAAGTTAAGTGATTGTTTGGGGTTACATAACTTGCGCTATTTACCTTTTAATCCAACTAGATTAGACAGGACTTTGTTAGATTTAATTATTTTATATGTCTCTGATAAACATAATATAATTTCTTTTGGTCAATTAGCGGTACCTGCCATTTCGGATCACGACTTGATTTATGCCAGCTACAAATTCTGTCGTACTAGAGACAAAATTTATTATTCCATAGTTCGTGATTATAATGCTATTAACAATGAACAATTTATAGATCATTTTCTTTCTTTAGGTTGGGGTGGTATCTATTTTTATAATGGCGTCAACGATTTCGTTCATGAATTTAATTTATTTGTGTTACAGTTAGATTCTGCTTGAATACCTCGGAAACGAAGTATGTACATATTAAAAAATATCCTACTGCTCCTTGGTTAAATGTAAAGATTTTGGACTTAATGGCGCGTAGATATTTGGCCCACAAAAAATATAAAAGATCCAATTTAGTGATTGATTTGGAATCTTTTAAATTTTTTAGAAATAAAACTAACGCATTCATCAATCAAGCGAAAAATAAGTTTTATTTTGGGAATATGCATAATCCTAAATTAACATGGAACAACTTAAAATTGTTAAAATTGAACATTTGATGTACGTCTACTGAAGGAATTATTACTTTTTCTGCTAATGACATATTAGACGGTATAAGTAATTTTAGTGAATCTTTAGGTGTTTTGCCTTTACCGCATTCTGATTTTTATATAGTTCCAATGGTTATACGCTTGGATTTGATAGTGTTAATGAGCTTATGGTACTGAAGCCATTAAAGCTATTAATTCTGATTCATTGGCATAATATGATGTGGTTGACTTCAAAATATTAAAATTATTTATTGATTTGTTTTTGCCACATATCACATTTATCGTTAATCACTGTTTAACAAAATCAGTATTTCCTAATTTATGGAAAGTGGCTTCGATTATTCCTCTTCCTAAGAAGGATGTTATTTGCACTGTTTCTGACATTCGTCCGATAAGTTTTTTGTCAGCCCTTTCTAAAGTTTTGGAAAAAATTATGCAAATACAAATGCTTGGGGGGTACCTTAATTGTTTTAATTTTCTTTGTAAATTCCAATCGGGATTCAAATCTGGGCATAGTACTACAACCGCACTGATTCATATAGTTGATGATATTTCTGCTATTATGGATAAACGAAACTCATTTTCGATTTTAGTACTATTGGACTTCTCTAAGGCTTCTGACTGTGTTAATCATACACAATTGCTTCAAAGGTTCAATTGTATTACAAGTTCTCTAATTCTGCTATTTTAATGCTACATTCATATTTCAATAATCGCAAACATTTTGTGAAACATGTTGATGATATTTCCACCTTACGCGATGTTTTTGTTGGTGTTCCTCAAGGATCAATTATGGGTCCTTTACTTTTTTCTATTTACATTAATGATATACCCTGGCATATTTTAAATTTTCATCATCATTTTTATACTGATGATTTGCAATTGTATATTGGCGGTGACTTGTCGAATTTAGATGAAATTGTGAGACATCTGAATTACTATCTTAGGCTGCGTACCAATCCAAGGGTAAATCGTTTACTATGGTAAAGGCGATGCCACATTACAATTTCTACGAACGTTTTCTGAAAACGTTTTTTTCATTTACGAATAAATTATTGCATATATTTCATTTAAATCAATGAGATATAATGTCAAATAAGTTTATTTATTAGCCAAAATAAAAAATTAACAATTATTGAACAATTTTCATTGAAACATAGTCATTTTTCTATTTTGCCGTTCCTAGAAACGTTTTAATTTTTCAATTAAAATTGTTCGATAATTGTAAACTTATTATTTTGTCTAATAAATAAAGTTATTTTACATTATATCTCATTGATTTAAATGAAATAATATATGCAATAATTTATTCGTAAATGAAAAAAACGTTTTCAGAAATCGTTCGTAGAAATTGTAATTTGGCATCGCCTTAAAAATCGATTTTAGTACAGATTTTTCGATCAGTTTACCATAGAGTTTTTCAAAAATAATTTGATTTACCGAAAAATTTACTTTGAATTGACTTTTACCCTTGGATTGGTACGCAGTCTTAATAGTGTTTCGCTATGGTCCAAAAATAATGCACTTACCATAAATCCAACTAAAAATAAAGCATTATTTTTCTCGAAAAAATAGCTACCATAGTATGGTATCTAAACTCTTTAAAGAATGATAATACTTTATTTGTTCCAAATGTTAATACCCTAGGGCTAATCATGAATTCAAAGTTGACATGGAATGATCATGTAAGTTCGTTGTGTCAGCGTTAATTAACTAATTATAGTTTGTACTCTCTAAGGTTAATAAAAAAAAATTGTCCAGTTGACTTGCGGATATACTTGGTGAAAAGTTTGGTTATACCAATTTTTTAATATTGTGATGCGATATTTTCAAATTGTGACAGTTCGCCAAAACGTTTACTTCATGTTACTTTTAACAATTGTGTGCGTTATGTTCATGACCTAAAGAAGTTTGATCATGTTTCTGAATTTAAACATTCATTCTTGGTTGTGACTTGTTTGAGTTTTATCGTTATAGGACTGCTCTATATATATTTTTTGTATAATTAAATCAAGTTGTCCCCATTGTACTTGTATTATAAATGAAATTTCTCTAAGTCATTACGAACAAAAAATATTTATTTTTATTAAAACAGAACCCGTCAACAGAATTAATACAGGGTTATCCAATTCGAGGTTGATAAAGTAGAAATCTGTATACCGACATCTGTCAAAGATAAACGTCAAGTACGCTGTCATTTATTTAGTTGACATTCTGCCATTTAAGAATATGGAGCATTTAACAATCGACCAACGCGTTAAAATTATTAAATCTGCTGATGCTGATTTTTCGAACAAAATTTTCTTCAGTGATGAAGCTCATTTTTCGCTTGGTGGATACGTTAATAAGCAAAACTGTAGAATTTGGGGCTCAGAAAATCCACAATTGATTGTAGAGAAGCCATTACACCCGGAAAAAGTCACTGTTTGGTGCGCATTGTGGTCTGGTGGTGTGATTTGGCCGTATTTTTTTGAGAACAACCATGGACGAACCGTTACCGTCAATTCTGAGCGCTATGGCCGCATGTTAACCGATTATTTTTTTACGAAAATCGAAGATTATGATCTTGACGATATGTGGTTCCAGCAGGATGGAGCAACCAGTCACGTAACACGAGCAAATCGAGATCTTTTGCAAGAGAAATTTCCTGGAAGTTTGATTTCGCGATTGGCTGATGTCAATTGGCCTCCAAGATCCTGTGATTTAACGCCTTTGGATTTCTTTTTGTGGGGCTACGCGAAAGATCGTGTTTACGCAAACAATCCTCAAACTCTTGACGAATTGAAAACTAATATTCGTAAGGTAATGGCCGAGATACCGCCCGAAATGTGCCGAAAAGTCATTGAAAATTACCTCAAAAGAATCAAGGCCTGTAAGAAGTCCCGTGGAGGACATTTGAATGATATCTTGTTTAACTAAAAATGGCAAGGATCAATCTGTAAAATGAAATAAAAATTACAATACATTCCGAATATTTTGTGTGTTTTTTTTAAGTTTACTTTATCAAGCTTGAATTGGATAGCACTTTATTTATAATAATTCGGGTTTAACAAATGCTATTGTCACTTGGAACAGTTTACCATCTGCAGTAAAAAATTGTACCTCTGTTAATAATTTAAAAAAAGTTGTATTTGATTTAATAACGAATAAATAATGTTTGTTATTGTTAAATTACACATATTTGTAAATATTGCGTATCATTTATTGTTGTATATGAACTGTTATTTTTGAAAGTGGTATAAGCCCATTTTTCCATGTATCGAGATATTTAAGGTTTTGCATTTGAATTAATTTAAAAATATTAGCAAACGTTAATCAATTCAAGTGATGTTTTTAACACTTTTACTCTTTTAAATTTTATTATGAAAAAATAATTATTGAAAATAATTAAAAAATAAACCTTTTTTTTGCTCCAAATGGGCTTATACCACTTTCAAAAATAACATATTATAAGAAATAAAAACAAGAAGAAATGTATGTCCGTATTTTTATAGACATTAGCTTCACTGAAATGAATTTTTAAATGTAAAAAATTATAATTAATAATTAAAATAAGAAGTAGTATTAAACGTAAATAGTAAATCAGTAATAAACGAATAGTGAGCGAATAAAAAAAATTAAAAGGATTGATGATCTTTTGTTTGTGTGAGCGAACGGGATTTGCTACAGAAAAACCTCGATTTAACGGACTAATTGGGGAATTAAATCCGAATGTTTTTAAATTTTATCGACTATAGATTTTGCACTTGTTCTGGAATATGGCAACCTAGAGCGGAACTCGTTTATCTTAACCGATTATGAAGGGATTTTGTATCCAAATTCTATTTGGATGGAAATGAGATGCATAAGCAGTTTCTTAGCCGATTATGTTGGGATTGAATAAGCTGGGTGGAAATAAGATTCTTAAATGATTTTTGGAAGAAGTTCTGGAATGTGGCTATCTGGGACGGAACTCGTTCAATTCTTAACCGATTATGATGTGATTGGGTTTGTTGGATGGAAATGGGATTATTAAATGATTTTTGGAAGAAGTTCTGGAATATGACCTCCTAGGACAGAAATTATGGATGAAATGAGATTATCAAATAATTTTTGGAAAAAGTTTTGGAATATGGTCATATGGATTATGCGCTCTTGTTTTACAAGTACCTCAAAAGTGTAAATTTTTCTGAAGATCTCATTATCTTAGACGAGATTATATTCCATGTTCCCGTGAACAGTTTTCGAGGTCGTTGTTGATAAGGATAATATAAATTTATCCGAGCCCTTTGTGTAGGGTTCATAACGTGATTTTTGGTGAGAGTAAGTAGTTGATCTGCCACTGAACTCACTAATCCCATGAGTGGGTTACGTACTGGCGATAGATGTTAAGGCATCCAGCCTTACCAGAAACATGTAAGCATCACTAGCCGCTTGCTACAAAAAAAACGCCTGCTTATTATCGAGTTCCGCCCAAGTTTAAATTACCGAGTTTCATGGCGATATTCCAGAATTTCTTAAACAAATCATTTAACAGTTCCTTTTCCATTCAACATACCCAATCCCATCATAATCGGTTAAGAATTGATCGAGTTTCGTCCCAAGCGCTATATTCCAGAACTACTTCCAAAAGTCATTTAATAATCCCATTTCCATCCAGCATACCCAATTCAATCGTAATCGGTTAAGAATTGAACGAATTCCGTCCCAGTTGGCCATATTCCAGAACTACTTCCAAAAATCATTTAAGAATCCTATTTCAATCCAACATACCCAATCCCATCATAATCGATAATCAAACAATGGAAAATAAAAAAATTGTCCGTTAAATCGAGCGTCCGTTAAATCGGGGTCCGTTAAATCGAGGGTTTACTGTACTCTTTTGTTTTAACAATCAATAAAGCGAACATTCATTGTATAGTGAATAGATAAAATACTATATTTATATTATTTTCTGCATTGATCGATCGAATAGTGAATATAACTTCTTTCTACATTATTCTTCATAAGTGAATAGTAAAACAAAATATTTTTTGTTGCTTTTCATTATTGTTACTGATCAGTATTACAAATAACACTGTTCGATCATTAAAGAGTGAATAATTCATTTTAACGAGCAAATTTTTGTATCCTGTTATAATTATTAGGAATGGACTTATTCCATTTTCAAAAAAAAAGGTTTTTGCGATAACATTTTATAGCCAAAATTCTTTTGTTTACTTTATAAAAAAACCGTACTCCATTGAATGAATGATTATAAATATGGAGAGAAGGTGTCTATATCTTCTTAAAATTACCCTTAACTCAATTTTTTTGAAAAGTGGACTTATATCACTTTCAAAAAAAAACAGTTCATATATTTCTGATATATTATTTCCATAATTTTTAAGATGTTCCATAATTGTTATTGTTATTACTTTTTCTTTTTTATTTTTTCATTCTACTCTTCTTTCCTTTTATTAAATTGTAAATATGTTTATGTACAAAAGCTAAGGCTTATTCATTTGAAATAAAACATTATAATTATTAGAATCGAATAAGTTATTTCAATAGTTGCTTAATTTTATGTTTGGTTTGGTTCAACATTTAGGCGTTATTTGTGTGCTATAATGTTCTCGTATACTTTTTGGAGAGCATTTGGGATTATTCTTGAAATAAATATTTTGGTGTATAAAGGCGTAAATTGATTTTGAATGACGAGTCTTATTTCAAACGCGATATAGTGAAGTTTAAATAAAGCGATAATTAAATAGTGTGTCATAATTTGGAATATTTTGGTGTTAAGTTTGTGTTGTGTAATTTTTGTATTGTGGACATAAATGTGTGTGTGTTTAAATTTAAATCAGTTGTTTTATTCACAATCCAGAGATTCGAACCTTGAGTGACAAGTAAACGTAACAGTACATAGACACCTATGACCGATAATAACTAAATGTTTAGTGAGTAAATTTCAAAGAAAAAAAGATAGTCCAAAAATAATCAATACTGTATTAAAAATTTTTATTAACGAATGTAAATGAAGTTAGTTTCTTATAGAATTAGAATTTTGTCTATATTAATTACCAGCATTCAAGAATTGTATAATATTTTTTTAACCCACTGGTTCATGAATATTACACAAAATATTTTTTTTTTCATGTTTTAATCTATTCAATATGTTCTGGGGCCGAAGCCCTCCCAACTCTTTCGCAGTTCGCTTTTCACGTCTTACTTTACGTAGTGTTTGCCAAATCGAGGACGTACGGCTATAGGTCCGATTTTATCACCATTGCACATTGCATAGCTCCATGCCAGCCTATACTGGCATGAAAGATGGGACGGCCCATGATTTTTGCACTCCGACAGGGGGTCATAGATGTGTTCCATTTCGCCACAGATCATAATCTGTTGATGAAAATTGCCTTTGCATCCTGCCCCTATCGGTATTCGCACCCGGTACCTCTCGATCCAAACGCCAAAGCTTGGCAAGATCCATTTGGTCGAATTTATACAATAAAATTATTTCGAAAAAGCTATTCAACTATTCCATATAATTCATAAAATCGAACTTTTCACTGTTTACACAATATATGTATGTATGCAACTTAATTTTACAATTATCAATAGAATTAATCAACCCTAGAATTCACATATAACTATAATTATACATATTTTATTATTAAAATATTTAAAATACTGAAAAAAATAGTGAGTCCATTAGTACTCTCAAAGAGATGTGTAAACATGGCGTCTGTATAGTTTACTTTGAAGGAAGAAGGAATGCAATTATACTAACCAAAGTTTTTTATTTGTTTATTATCATGAAATTCGTCTATTACTCTTTCGGTATAATCGACGCAATTGGATTATGGTGGCTAAAATAAGATACACATATACTGTCGACTCTAACTTTTTTAATTTTCATTGAAAACTTCACAATGGTCGGTCCCATATCTCGTAGTAAATATATTTCGATCTAAGTTCATGTGCAAATCGAATTCGTCTCGTAGGAAGTTTATAAGTGGAACAGCAAAATTAATATTGAAATCCCCGCTCATAATTATCGGCAAAAGATGATAGTCTCCTTGGCTAATTTTTTAATTTTTTTTAGAATATGGATCAAGGACGAAATGTATGAACTTCATTATTTCTTTGACAGATTTATTCGGCGAGGCGAACACAACTCGAGAAAGCATCTTATTCCCATTGAGAAGCTGAAGTTTAGCCGTGTATAAATCATCAACGGGTTGTGTTGTTACGCTCATACCTCATATTTGTCCAACGATGATATCCTTATGCGAGGTGACTTTATAAGTTCTTCATGTTTTTTATATATAGCTACTCCGGTAGCCCACCATCTCTCTTGAACTGAACGCAGCATTTAAAATTAGTAATATTGACATGCTCGTCATGCGTAGCCAGATCTCGGAAAGCAAGAAAATTGAGCTTCCCTGCATGACTGGATCAGTGGTGATGTGACCTGAGACTCTGGCAGTTCAATGTTAAAAACCAGACGCCATTATTATCTCGTACAAAATTCACCATTACAACCTGAGCTATACTTAGCGGATTTGTAGTGAGGCGCGATAGCTCATTTTGAAGATTCCCATCGATGAAATGTCGATGGTTTCTATTTCATTTTTTAAATTAGTTTTTTCGTTTTCCCTACTATTATACATATACATACAAGCAGGCCATGTATAGTACAAAATTATTTTTATTGAGTTTGTTGCTTTTTTCAAACGAAGAGTAAAGGCGATGCCACATTACAATTCCTACGAACGTTTTCTGAAAACGTTTTTTTCATTTACGAATAAATTATTGCATATATTTTATTTAAATTAATGAGATATAATGTAAAATAACTTTGAAAAATTGAAAAATTTTCCTGAATGAAAAAAAAAAAAAACGTTTCTAGGAACGGCAAAATAGAAAAATTACTATTTTTCAATTAAAATTGTTCAATAATTGGAAATTTATTATTTTGGCTAATAAATAAAGTTATTTTACAATATTCTCATTGATTTAAATAATATAAAGGGTTATCCAATTCAAGCTTGATAAAGTAAACTTAAAAAAACACACAAAATATTCGGAATGTATTGTAATTTTTATTTCATTTTACAGATTGATCCTTGCCATTTTTAGTTAAACAAGATATCATTCAAATGTCCTCCACGGGACTTCTTACAGGCCTTGATTCTTTTGAGGTAATTTTCAATGACTTTTCGGCACATTTCGGGCGGTATCTCGGCCATTACCTTACGAATATTAGTTTTCAATTCGTCAAGAGTTTGAGGATTGTTTGCGTAAACACGATCTTTCGCGTAGCCCCACAAAAAGAAATCCAAAGGCGTTAAATCACAGGATCTTGGAGGCCAATTGACATCAGCCAATCGCGAAATCAAACGTCCAGGAAATTTCTCTTGCAAAAGATCTCGATTTGCTCGTGTTACGTGACTGGTTGCTCCATCCTGCTGGAACCACATATCGTCAAGATCATAATCTTCGATTTTCGTAAAAAAATAATCGGTTAACATGCGGCCATAGCGCTCAGAATTGACGGTAACGGTTCGTCCATGGTTGTTCTCAAAAAAATACGGCCCAATCACACCACCAGACCACAATGCGCACCAAACAGTGACTTTTTCCGGGTGTAATGGCTTCTCTACAATCAATTGTGGATTTTCTGAACCCCAAATTCTACAGTTTTGCTTATTAACGTATCCACCAAGCGAAAAATGAGCTTCATCACTGAAGAAAATTTTGTTCGAAAAATCAGCATCAGCAGATTTAATAATTTTAACGCGTTGGTCGATTGTTAAATGCTCCATATTCTTAAATGGCAGAATGTCAACTAAATAAATGACAGCGTACTTTTCGGCACATTTCGGGCGGTATCTCGGCCATTACCTTACGAATATTAGTTTTCAATTCGTCAAGAGTTTGAGGATTGTTTGCGTAAACACGATCTTTCGCGTAGCCCCACAAAAAGAAATCCAAAGGCGTTAAATCACAGGATCTTGGAGGCCAATTGACATCAGCCAATCGCGAAATCAAACGTCCAGGAAATTTCTCTTGCAAAAGATCTCGATTTGCTCGTGTTACGTGACTGGTTGCTCCATCCTGCTGGAACCACATATCGTCAAGATCATAATCTTCGATTTTCGTAAAAAAATAATCGGTTAACATGCGGCCATAGCGCTCAGAATTGACGGTAACGGTTCGTCCATAGTTGTTCTCAAAAAAATACGGCCCAATCACACCACCAGACCACAATGCGCACCAAACAGTGACTTTTTCCGGGTGTAATGGCTTCTCTACAATCAATTGTGGATTTTCTGAGCCCCAAATTCTACAGTTTTGCTTATTAACGTATCCACCAAGCGAAAAATGAGCTTCATCACTGAAGAAAATTTTGTTCGAAAAATCAGCATCAGCAGATTTAATAATTTTAACGCGTTGGTCGATTGTTAAATGCTCCATATTCTTAAATGGCAGAATGTCAACTAAATAAATGACAGCGTACTTGACGTTTATCTTTGACAGATGTCGGTATACAGATTTCTACTTTATCAACCTCGAATTGGATAACCCTGTATATGCAATAATTTATTCGTAAATGAAAAAAACGTTTTCAGAAAACGTTCGTAGAAATTGTAATGTGGCATCATCTCAATACAAAAATTTTTGGTAGGCAAGAATAAAGATGTTTACACATAATAAAATGCTCCATTTTGTTTCCACATAAATAACTGAAAACATTTGCGGTACGGGACTGGCGGAATCTATTGTGCATAATTCATATCATCCATAACAAATATTTCTTTTTCCTATACATTTTATTTTAATAACACACAAATTTGATCACAAGTTGCATTCAACACACAAATTTCAACACAAATTATATAAAATTTTCAAATAATTTTATTTTGCAAGACAAATAACCAGAAACAAAAGCTTTAAGTTGTCGATGGTATAGAAATCAAAGACAGAGATCTAAATAGAGTTTTATATGCGCATCCCGTCCTAACTGTCCACACATGAAATATACAATTTTATATGGAGAAAAAGCACATTACCGATCTATGTATATATGTCTATGCATTTTCATATTATGTCTATGCATCGATCACGACTGCTTTTGGAAGCAAATTCTCATACTATGACATATGACGGCCAAAGCCTATTGTTTCAACTTTCAAAACTAGAAATGAGAAGGCCACTGAAGCATCCTATATCGTTAGTTATGAGAAGCTCATACAATAGCTAAGACATTGGTCAAGCCTTGTGCAGTCGATATAGCTAAAGGTATATTTGATGAAAAAAAGGTAAAAGAAATCACTGACATGCCGCTATTCAATGACACGGTAGCTCGTCGAATTAAAGATTTAGCAGCTAACGTGAAGTCTCAATTGATATTGAAAAATTGTAATTTTTCTCTGCAAATGGACGAGAGCACAGATGTAGCCGGACTTACAATCTTGCTTGTTTTCGTCCGATATCAGCATATAAATTTGCTTGAAGAGGATCTTCTTTTGTGTGAACCATTGCCAAATAATACAACTGGTGGCGAAATATTTAAAGTCGTGCATGATTTTTTTAAGACTAATGGTTTAGATTGGAAAAACTGTGTTGATATCTGCACGGATGATGCAAAGGCAATGCTAGGAAAAACCGCTGGCGCTGTTGCTAAAATCAAGAATTTAGCACCAAACTGAACCAGTAGCCATTGCATTCGTCACCGCCACCGAGACCCTTGCAAACACGGCTTTAAGATTCTTTGCGAAGATATAGTCAGCATTCATAAAACTTTATTTCTCCATTCTAAAGTACGATTGTTGTCACGAGGGAAAGACTTTGTCTACTATTGTAGCTCCGTTTCGAATTGGGCACTTTTTCCATGTTAAACCGAATGGATTTACAAGAAAGACTGACAGATAAACTGTAGTTGTTTCGACTTGGATAGCTCGCCAATATTTCCTCAAAGCTAAACAAAGTGAATTTTTCACTTCAAGGAAAACAAGTAACAATGTTCACAGCCAATGATAAGATTCAAGCTTTTAACAAAAAATTGTAGTTTTAGATCATTTGCATTCGCGCTCGTGAGCTAGATAGCTTCCTAACACTTAAAGAATTTTTTGATGAAATTAATGGGGACATTGAAGAAAGTGACTATTTTATTTTGTGTGATAGAATTCGTTAACATTTGGATGATATTCTAAACTCAGTTAAACAGTAGTTTCCAGATAAGCAGAATGAAAAGCTTAAAAATTACATATGGATTCGAAACCCATTCATAGTTCAGAAAACGGCAGAAGAATTCACAGTTAAGGAATACGAAATCCTCATTTACTTAATTTCAGATTACTCACTACTGCCCATATTTGAAACAGTATCTTTGCCATAATTTTGGTGCACTTTAAGAGTAGAATATGCAGGTTTATCAATGAAATCTGGTAAATTACTTCCCTCTTTCCCTACGACTTATGTGTGCGAGTCCGGGTTTTCTTCGTATGTTGCAACAAAAACAGAATACTGCAACAGACTCGATGCAGAAAGTAACATGAGGATTCAACTTACAACTATAAAGCCAGACATACAAGAATTATGTAAAAATAGGAAACAAGTCCACTCGTCCCACTAACAATGTTCGTTTTTTTATAATTTATTTTAAATTGCAATAAATAAATAAGTTTTGTTGAATTTCAAATAATTTCATTTTTCCTTTTTATTTATGAATTTGTAAATACAATTTATAAACAAATAGTTAACTCTTTGGTGTTAGGCATCATCGATTGGCACATACACACAACTATAGTCATTACTGAAAGACTAGAGTTCCGTGTAAATTATTATTCCTTTGGAGGGCTCCGCAGCTCAAAAAGTTTGAGAACCGCTGGTTTAGACAATTAAAAAAATATTTATCGGTTTACCAAATAAAACGCGAGGGAGTAAAATAAACAAAAAAGAAAAATGGAAATATTTTTACGCTGCTTCAATGATCCGGGTTTTCAAGAAGGAGTAGAGGAAGAGGAGAGGTGCATAGAACTTCATTACAAGCACGTTGAGATTTTGAATCATCGATCATTATCCTCTTCCTTTGCTGTTTTTATGTGCGGAAGTTTTGATTTCCTTTTTTTTTTTTACCTAGTTTAAAATTACAAATTAAATTTGACACTTCAAGAATATTGTATATATTCTGGAAAAGCGAGGGTTTAGAGGGCAGCCCCATTCTCTAAAGTATACAACGAATTATTAATTACATTAAAAAAAAATTATATTTACGAAGTGAAATTTTGAAGTTGATTTTTTTAACATTTGTGCTATCAGAAGAAGCGATAAGAGTGATAAAAACTCTTTAATATGTGTGTGCAATTTATAAAAATAAAAAAAAATATTGAAAAAATATAAAAAGGTAAAAATTTTCCGGAAAATCAAAAAAATTTCCGGAACAATTTAGCTTGCCCCTCCTAAAAACTGATAGTAAACAATGCTGCATTTAAAAATTTTCAAAATTTATATTCCTTACCTGATTTTTTCGATGTATTAATACGTAAAGTAAAATTACGCCTATTAATTATTTTATTATTATTATAATAGTTATAGTGGTATTTTTCGGACAAAAACGATTAAATTAGCACAAACAATTTTACTGACCTATTTATGAAATCAAAACCAATCAATTTTCTGAAGCAATATGTTATTATTGTTAAATGGTAACTTTTTTTGTCGTATTAGCCGTTTTCCAATCACACATGTTTGCACATACTTAGGCTGCGTACCAATAATAGTCGGGTAAAAGTCAATCTTAAGTAAATTTTTCGGAAAAGTCATTTTTTTTTCAAAAACTCCATGGCAAACTGCTCAAAAAATCTGTTCTAACCGATTTTTACCATAGTAAACGATTTACCCGTCCGCAGCCTTACGATCAAATCTCGAGTGAACACGAAAAACCGGTTACTATGTATTTGAACCTAATTTTACAAACCTCAAAGCTAGAATTAGACAAAAGTGCTTGAAATATAGGGGTCTAAACTTCTATTGACTTCTATAAAGTGAGTTTATCGTATGTAGTATATGTATCGGAAAATTGTTTACCTTGGAGGATGAAACATATCTAGCAACAGTGGCATCAAATTTAAATATTAGCTAATTCACATATATAATGAATGAAAATCATAGATTGAGGATTATTTTTATAATTTTAATAGAAAACTTTGTGTCTGAAACAATTACATAATTCAGTATGAAAATTTTATGAAATATGTCGCGTCACGCCTGGCCTGTTTGATTCTTGAAGGCATTGAAGCCTTATCAGTCGTCAATTGCCCGCTGTTACTGGATTTAAGGAGGTGATTCATGTATAAATTTTATCTGACAGACATAAACAATAATCGCTCTGATTGGTTGAATGTCGGCCATATTTTTTTATCGTACGACAAGAATTAAAAATTGAACATTGCTAAATTTTGTATATGATTTAACGGCAGTGAGAACAAAAGAATACATAATAAAAAAAAATTCTAAACGAACAAAAATAAAAACACTTTTTAGGTTGCTTGCTTTATAAAATGTCAAAATATATCCATACGGCACAATTTTATACATGTATCGCTTACGTGTGAATTTCATTTTGATCGTATAAAGGTGGATTTACATATCCGACGATTTTTCTGCGCCGAACATCACGTGGCACATTCAACAAATCAGAAAGGATTTCTTCGCCGAATTTTCGGCACGGCGAAGACATGAACAAAATTTATCTTTTCGGCGCAACGACACAGCATACATAGAATAATTTTTTTTTAACTTCATCTGTTTTTTTTATATTATGTGTCATTCTATTGTTTATGTATGGATGTGTGAAAAAACTGTGCCGAAAAATCGTTGAATATGTAAATCATCGATAATACGCGTTCGCCGAATTTCCTGCGGCAAGCAGTCGCGCCGAAAAATCGTCAGATATGTAAATCCACCTTAAAGGTCGATTTATATTATCGGCGCGGCTCAGCACAGTCACGCATCGTCTCATGCATCAACGATTTATATTATCAACTCGGTTCAGCTCTTACATTGGGTTCGTATTTATTCCGGTGTGCGTTCGTATCTATCATTCTACGATGGAATATTTAGGTTGCATTTATTTATTTTATTTGAATGTTTTTTGGTTTTCTTTCGTATCTATTCGTAAGCGTTTTGTTTTCAAATATTCTTTTTGGATTATACGATATGCGCTGTACTGTACCGCACCGAAACGCACTAATAATATAAATACTCTCATAGTAAATGCATTTAACAATATTTTTTTGGTATGAGCTGTGCTGTGCCGCGCCGATAAAATAAATCGACCTTAAGACAAAAAAATATTAACCAATCAGAGCGATTATTATTTATGTCTGTCAGACAAAATTTCTACATGAATCATCGCCTTTATAGAAACTAGAAATATAAAAACTACGTACATAATAGATTTTGTAAAGGCACAATTTTGGAGAATTTTTCGTGTAAATAATTATTTCAATAAGTCAACAAGTTCACAAATAAATTCGTTTTGCTTTCACATTTGAAGTTTATATTACCATATTTCCATGAACCGAGTTAAAACAGGTTTAAGTTTCGTTGAGTTGAAAATTTGTTGGTGTTAACTCGTACCGTTTCCATGAAACCGAGTTAAGTTGACAGCTGTGGTTATATTTATTTCGATAGTTTAGTCATTTTCAAAGTTAATTTTAAAATATTTTTATTCAATATTTTTATTTTAATAGTTTACAATGCGCGTCATTTTAAAATACATGTGAAAAACGTTGACAGATAGAACCTAACCCAACCGTACCTGTTTCGTTGAGTTAAAACAGATTTAACGAAACTCAACCTTAATCTGCGTTTCCATGCACGTAAACCCGAGTTAACCTGGGTTAACTCTGTCATGGAAACATGGTATATATCTTTAACTGTATTAATTTATTAGGCAGGTAGTAGTAATTGAAACGATTATTAAAGCTAAAATAGATAGCAAATCATACAGCGCTTAAGAGCATTCTTTACTAAATAAATTTGTTGTTGAACCTAACCTAAAAATTAGATTTTAGTGTGTGTATTTATAAATTTTTCTTGGACATTCGAACCTATTTAATAGAAAAATCTGTATTGGCATACCAAACAACCCTGGCCTTCTAACGATAATTTTCTGTTAGTTTTCATAATTTTTTTCTAAAATTTGAGTAATCTGTTTGTATTTAAATTTTTTGTATAATATAAACTTAAAATATTATAATATATAATAAATAAAATATAATAAAACTAGCCACAAGATTATGGATATAAATTATTGCGAGAACAATTTGAGTTTCTTGTTGTAGATTCCGATCGAGCTTGCACAACTTCTCCAATTTCGAGAGCTAATAACAAAAAATTAAAAGAAATTTCGAGAAAAGGAAAACTAAGCACGAGCTTTCTATAATAGCTATGGAATATCAAAAACCCATAGAAGAAAATTTTGCCACAGTTACTTATCGAACCTGCACAACTACCCTTACTTTAGTAAAGAACACTCTTAACAGCATATTAATAATTGAAACAAATAACAATGGACGTTTTAAACTTTAAGCATAAGCAAACGATTAATAATTCATTAATAAGTTTTCTATTAATTTATTTGTTTGTTTGTATTTATCTATTTGGTTTTTACTTAAATATATTTGAATTTAAAATTGTATGATAGATAAGTTCATTCATAATCAATATGCATTTATCAATATGTATTAAACTTGTAAGTTGGCGCTGCACTTGTACAAAAACTGGTAACATAATAACATCAAAGAATGGTAAACTACAATGTATGTACATAAATGCCATCATTTATTTATTTATTTATAAATAATAAAAACCATGTACTAATAATATTAGAAATGGTTCTTCGATATATTTATATTACCGTTTTATATAAATAGATTGACATGTTTATAATAAACCAACATATTTATATAAAATGTTTTGTTTTGGTTTTTAATATTATAAAAATACCTAATATATATAATATTATAAATACATATTTTCTCATAATTTAAAAAATTTTAATGAAACTTTTTTTACATAAATTGTTTTTATTTGTGGAGAAATCTATTTGTATATATAAGGTAGATAAAAAGAAAATTAATTACATAAATAAATATAATTTCACACACAGGTATCGCTTTGTGGAACTCTACTATCGCCGTTCAGAAACTATACATAAAGGTCGAGTTATTCCAGCCCGTATAGAAACTGTTGTTATTTTTTTACCAGATGTTCGATCATGTATACCAACGTTAATTGAATGGGACGAACTTCAAAATCGGTATAAAAGAACATTGGATATTGCTTTAAATAAAGGTACACCGGGCGATTTTGAAAATTCTACCGTTGTCGTTGCTGCTGATGCTGTGGTTGCTGAAGACATTTCTACTACTGCTATTATTAAGACAGATTCAACTACTAGTTCGATTACAACATCACCGGCTGGTGGTAATACAACGGCGGTTACTTCAAATTCGAAAGTTGCTGTTAGTGCTATTGATGCGGTTCCAGAAAATGATGATGGAAATTCTATAGGAGTTGAAAAGGCACAGCTAAAAATTAATTTATAACTAAATAATAATAATTTATTTTTAGTATTTTAACAAAATTATCGAGGTTCTCAATTAAATTCAATATAAATACTATCTACAAAAATCATTTAGAGGATTGGGACACAAGATTGTTTCTATTATTTTTTGATTATAGGAAATAGTTGTAGAAATTTTTTAAATTATTATTATTGAAAACATAATTTAATTTAGTTCTTTTTCTATCATTGTATCGTTTATTTTTTTACATTTTATTTACTATATAAATAATGAGAAATAGCGTGAAATTCCGGATGGACTATTTAGTGGAATTTTATGGCAGATAATACTAAAATGGTCAAATACAATTTATTTAATTTTTAAATAATTACAATTTGATCAATTGCTTAAAATCGATTCAAAAATATGATTTAATATTTTAAATTATGGTTATAATTTCAGGAGGATATTGAAGTTACCAACGTAAAAATTGAGCCCACACATTTTAGTGAACTGGACCCTAAAACAGCAAAAGTTTCTGACTTAAGAAATGAATTGGTAGCACGAAATTTATCAGCTAAAGGTAATATAATTTAATTAACTATAAATAAAAAATCATACACGTAAATGCTTAAACCTTATTCAGATAGTCCCTCTAAAAACTTAAGTTTGCCTACTAAATTAGGATTATTTAAAGGCCCTCGAAAGCTTCTCTTCGAGATAGATTAATGATTTAAAAACTTTTTTTATTAAAAATCAGCTGTCTTCACCTTTCTTCATTAATCAAGATTAATCGAACAACAGCAACCGCCTTGACAATATTGCTCTGTAATTTAAAAATCCAGAATTTCAAAGCTCGTATTTCATATGCGATCCAATTAATAAGCAGTTTTTCAACTATTATATTTAAAGCAAACGTAAGCACAGTATTTAGAAATCTGCACCAAAATCAGTTTAAAAATTAATTTCCATTTACAAGATTCTTTGTGATACGGAATTTTTCCGGTTCTAAACAAAATGGTTGTAGTTTTAAACACTTAGTCGTATCGGCAGACGTGACTGCGACTTTTAGCCGTAATCGCGATTTTTTCGAAAATGATGTTCAGAAACTGTATTTTCATACGCGGGTAAAATCCCAAATTAATTCGAGAATTTATTGTTATTTTTAAACGCAACTAAAAGTACAATTTTTCGAAAACAAGAAACCAACAAAATAAAAAAAAATCAATTATCTGTCAAAACAAAATCTATTATTTAGATTCAATTAAATTTTCTATAGAAATACAAGTATCATTTTTAGGGAAGTACCATTTTTTATTAAGGCGATTTAATTTTAATATGGCATCGAAATTAATTGGAATATGGTGCGAAAGAGAATCATGCCAAAAAAGAGATATACGAGTAGATATTGATAACCACAAAGTTCGCACTAAAATAAAAATACTATAAATTTCTTGTGAACGAAATAATAGCTTTTCAAATGAAACACAACAAATAAATTACGTATTTGACAATTGATAATGTTGTGTTATATATATATGTATTAAAAAAATTATGATCGAAATTCGGAATGGAAAATTCGGTGTCAAACGTCAGATGTAACCGCGGTTAAAACCATCCATAGCCACGGTTTTAATCCCGGCTACTTATTAAATCCCGGCTTCATTTTGACGTTTTAACCTGGTCTAAAAATAATAAAAGAGTGGCTTTATGCTGTGTGCCTGATTCCGCTTTTTTGTCTAAATTTCCGACTAACTAAATTGATCGTTAGTTCACTCAGATATTGGTAGATGTCTTTAATATTTTTAAACCAAAATCTACCCGATATTTAGTTCTAAACTGCAAACTTAGTTTCGATTTATCAATTACTGATTAGAAATGTTTTGTAGAATGTCAAATTTAAGTTTATATAGCAGATTTTAATAAAACATCAGATGCAGTTTGTTTTGTGCCATCTTTGAACGATTGGTATGAACTAACCATCAATTTAGTTAGTTGGAAATTTAGACAAACAAATCGACGTGAGGCACACAGCATTAGTCGCAGTTCGTCTGTCGATACGACCCTTATATACACTATATCGCCCGCTTCGTGACAATACCTCCTATCTGACAATTTTGTGAAAATGAGAATTTGATACGAAATTCGGACGCACTATTAGACGCAAGCTTACAAATAATTAAAATAAGTTTGTTAAACAAGAAAAACAAAATTAAATCGAATCTAAATCATCAAAAACAGACAAAACATATAGAATGATTACAAGGTTTTTGAATTTCCTGAACAATTCAGTTTTGTCAGATAGGAGTTATTGTCACGACGCGGTCGATATCAAAGAATTGCACATACACCATTCCTTTTTAAATAAAAATTACATTAATCTCAAATCATTTTTGGTAAATTTAAAAAATATTTTTATTTTAATTCGAAAATATTGATGGCTACAACAACAAAAATATTAAATTAGAAATAATAAAAAATATCAGCTCTATTAGCCGAGGCCGGATCCCTTCCAGCTGACCTAGAAAATAAAAATATCACGCTTAAATATATGGCAAAACAATTAAGCAAAGAAAACACTCTGGCAAAACAAATTAAGAACAGTAGAACCATCTCAAAGTTCAGAAAGCTATACAACGAACACCCCTTACTACAATTCATCTCACAGAAACAACACAAAAACATAGACATACCAGTGGCCCTATTCTGTCTTTCCCTGGGAATGGGGAATTGGGAAAAATATTTTCATAGCATTTTTGTCTAAATTGTATTTTTCTGGCCTACTAAAAGAATAAGTTTAGTGCAAAAATTTTCAAAACAAAGTGAATTGGGAAACTTTTGTTCCACAACATTTTTATTGGGAAAATATTTTCCCATTTAACTTTGTTTCAAAAATATTAACACCAAACATGTTCTCTCAGTAGGCCAGAAAAATACAATTTAGACAAAAATGCTATGAAAATATTTTTCCCAATTCCCTATTCCCAGGGAAAGACAGAATAGGGCCACAGAGAATATAACAATATTTGATTCATTGCCACATATCCCCAACAAAAAAAAAAACAAAAATCCAATGTAGCTGTTAAATAGGTCAAAGGAAGTTGGATCAAGTTATAACCAGTACACTCACATCTACACTGATGGATCTAAAAAAACGATAAAGGAGGAATAGGAATATACTTCGACAAAAACAAAATACAAATATCCATTACATTAAAAAGAGAAGCTACAATCAAAGCGATAGAAATATTAGCAATCAAAATAGCAATAGAGGAAGCCCTGAATGTAACAAAATTTTTGATTTTAACCGATTCTAAAAGCACCTGTACGTCGCTGATATCAGCTAAAAAGAAACAACACGACAAACATTTTGAAAGGGAAATTTTGAATTTTGCAAACCAACACCCTACAAAAATGATGTAATCCAGTGGATACCGGGATACTCAGGACTACCAGGGAACGAAAAAGCTGACCTATTAGCAAAAAATGCAAACGAAGGAATACATAATCAATTCGAAAACAGCATCCTCTTTGAAGAAGCGGTACACATCATAAAAAATATAATAAGCAACGACTGGAAAATAAAATATGAAACATGGACAAATAAAGTCGGAAAATACAACAAACTAATTAATAAACGAAACACCTCCTAAATTCGCCTGGTTTAAAAATATCAAAATAGAAACATACAAACTAAGACAACTGATCAGACTCAGAACAGGCCACGCCAGAAACAAAACATATTGTTACGGTGACACCTAGATTAGAATAGAATAAGTTAATTTCATTAATTGTTCAATTGCATTTATGATTTATACTCAACATTTAGGCGTCATTTCTATACTAACATATTTGCTCGATTATCAATGCGCATTTAGGATTATTCTAGAAACAAATATTTTGGTATATAAAGGCGCGCGTTGACGTGGAATGCTGAGTCTTATTTTAAACGTGATACAGTGAAGGTTAAATAGAAAGATTATTAAAGTGATTATTAAAGCGATTATTAAAGTGATAATTAAAAAGTGTGTTATAATTGTAATAATTAATTGTTAATTTTGTGTTGTATAATAAATTGTGTTGTGTAAATAAATTGTGTGAGTACAAATTTGAAGCAGTATTTATTATTCACAATCCAGTGATTCGAACCTTGAGTGACAAGGCAAAATCGTAACAATTGGTGACAGCGGTGGGATTGTGAATAATAAGGAAAATGATTCTCTACGAATTAAAGCTTGCGCAATTAAAGCAGCAACTGAAACAGAGAGGTTTGGTCAGTGAAGGCACGAAAGCTAGTTTGATGGAGCGACTACGTGTGGCCATGGAGAAGGAAGGTTTAAATCCAGACAAGTATGATTTCGAGGAGGAAAAAACGGATGAGATCAGTGTGGACCAGAAAGAAAAGGACGTGCAAATGGTGCTCGAAACAACACAAAACCCATCTGGAAGTTTCGATTTATCGCAGTTGATGGCTGCTATGAATATGATGGGACAACAGTTGACGCAACAAGGGGCGGACATTAAACAATCGAACCAGGAAATGAAACAGCAGATGTTACAGATGGAGCAACAAGGGGCAGACATTAAAAACCAAATAGAAGATGGCCAAAAAGAAAATGGACGAGAGGTTTCTGGAGTTATCTTCTACACTACACGGTAAAGTGGAAAAACTGCAAACAGAAGTACACGCAGAAATTCAATATGTTAAAGGGACGGTTCAACAAAAATTTGAATCGGTTAAACAAGATTTTCAACGTCTTGAGAAGGAGCTCCAAGATGTCAAGGCGAATGGAACGACACATCAAGTGATCCAGACGGTTAATGCAGTTAAGTTAAAACCACCAACATTTGATGGAACAACATCCTTCAGTATTTTTAAGTTCCAATTCGAAACGGCGATTAAACAAAATCAGTGGAATGAAGAACAACGTGTTGGAGCGTTAATTGTGGCTCTTAAAGGCGAAGCGGCGGAAACACTACAAATCATTCCCGAGCAAGAACGGAACGTTTACATGGGAATTATGAAAGCGCTAGATCGAAAATACGGAAGTGACCACAAACGAGAAATCTATCGCATGGAATTGAAGGGTCGATACCAAAGAGGAGGAGAATCGCTACAGGAATTTTCATCGGCAATTGAGCGGCTCGCGCATTTAGCACATTCAAATATGTCGGCCGATTACATGGAGCAAATTAAAATAAATGCATTCATTGACGGTATTCGAGATCCTGAGACACGCAGAGCAGTGATGTTGTCACCTAAGGCAACTTTTACGGAAACCATCGCTTGTGCGTTAACAAACGAAACTGCTCAGGCCATCGTCAAACCAGCAATGAAAATTCGCCGAGTGGAGATTGATTCCAGAATAGACACCGAGCGGGCTACGCCAAGGTTCAGATATGGAAGTGGCAAAATTAAATGCTGGGTGTGTGAAAGGACGGGTCACATCTCACGGGACTGCTGGGAGATTAGGAAGAAACGAGGAAGATCGCCATCTCCTATGAAGCGTAGACCAAACGAGGAGCAGAGAGAGGCCAGAAAGGAGGTTCAGTCGACATTGGAGTCGTTAAAAAGAGTCAGTTTGAAGGAGCAGAAGCTGACTCCCACAACCGATTGCCCCATAACATCCATCCAAGTTTCGAGAGTAGAAAGAGGCGGTGACAGCTTGACAGATGAAGCCAATATTGAACATCGGAAGGGAAGCGCACATGGAAATGCCGACGCATTATCAAGAAGACCAAATCCCGCGGAATGCAAGAATTGTGGGCATGTGGAGGTCAAGGAAAACATCGTTGATATTCGGCTCATACAAGCGCTACCTGAGGAGCAATGGACTGATGAAATGATCAGGAAGGAGCAATTACGGGATGCTGACCTATCATTCATCATCAAACATAAGGAAAAGGAACACCGGCCCACATGGAGTGAGATAGCTGACAAAACTCCCATTGTAAAAGCATATTGGGCTCAATCGGATAGCCCCCACATAGAAAATGGATGTTTAAAACGAAAGTGGGAAAGCACGGATGGTAAAGTAAAACAATTGTTGGTAGTGGTGCCAAAAGATCGGATAGCGGAAATCTTCAAGGAGTATCATGGAGGAGCAAGTGGAGGTCACATAGGGATTAATAAAACATTAGCCAAAATTCGCCAACGTTTCTACTGGTCCGGATGTAGACAGTCAGTAGTAGAATGGTGTCGAAGATGTGACCAATGTGCGGCAGTAAAGGGACCAGCACGAAAAATCCGGGGCACCATGAAACAATATAATTTGAGAGAATTGCAATGGATGTGGCGGGGCCATTTCCGACCACCGAGAGCGGAAATAAATATGTGCTAGTAATAATGGATTATTTCAGCAAATGGCCGGAAGTGTACCCCATACCCAATCAGGAGACAACAACAATAGCTGATGCCGTGGTTAACAATTGGATCAGCAGATTTGGTGTACCGATGGAAATTCACACGGATCAAGGAAGGAATTTCGAATCGGTGGTATTTCAGGAGATATGTCAGATGCTTGGAATCAATAAAACAAGAACGACGCCTTTACACCCACAGTCGGACGGTATGGTGGAAAGATTCAATTGCACATTGGAGGAATATCTAGCAAAGGTTGTGGAAAGGAACCAACGTAACTGGGATCGACATATACCAATGTTCCTGATGGCCTATCGATCAGCGGTACATGACACAACAGGAGTGACACCAGCTAAAACCATATTTGGGAACAATCTGCGATTACCGGGAGATTTAAAGTTTGGAGCTGTTCCTTCAGCAGCTCTATGCGGACAGGATTACGCCGACCGGATGAAAGAGGAACTTAATGAGATACATCAATTTGTACGGGAGAAAATTCGAATATCAAGTGATCGAATGAAAGCTCGATATGACATACGAGCAAATAATCAAGGCTTTGAGGAAGGGCAATTGGTATGGCTTCACAACCCGCAACGGCAGAAGGGATTATCACCGAAGTTGCAACCCACATGGGAAGGACCTTACACTGTCATTAAAAAGTTGAATGACGTGGTTTATCGCATACAGAAACGACGGAAAGGTAAACCAAAAGTGGTGCATTTAGAACGTTTGGCGCTCTACAGAGGAGGTGATCTGGATCCTGTTCGGGACGAACAGGCTTAGGTGGGGGGTAGTGTTACGGTGACACCTAGATTAGAATAGAATAAGTTAATTTCATTAATTGTTCAATTGCATTTATGATTTATACTCAACATTTAGGCGTCATTTCTATACTAACATATTTGCTCGATTATCGATGCGCATTTAGGATTATTCTAGAAACAAATATTTTGGTATATAAAGGCGCGCGTTGACGTGGAATGCTGAGTCTTATTTTAAACGTGATACAGTGAAGGTTAAATAGAAAGATTATTAAAGTGATAATTAAAAAGTGTGTTATAATTGTAATAATTAATTGTTAATTTTGTGTTGTATAATAAATTGTGTTGTGTAAATAAATTGTGTGAGTACAAATTTGAAGCAGTTGTATTTATTCACTATCCAGTGATTCGAAGAACCTTGAGTGACAAGGCAAAATCGTAACAATATAAATACACAATAAGGAAAGAAGACAACAAAAATTGCGATACATGCAATATAATTGAGACCAACGATAACATTATGGAAACGTGCAAAAAATATGATGATATAAGAAAGAAATACAACCTAAAAACCAAAAACTTATCGACATACTAAAGTCAAACAACATAAAAATATACAAAGAACTCATAAACTTTTTAAATGAAATAGGGTATAACCTTTAAAACACAACAGGGTTTTTTGGATGGAAAACGTCTAAACCTAAAAAAAAAAAAAAAAAAAAAAAAAAAAAAAAAATTCAATTGGCTTGCTTATTGGCATATGCAGTTGCGTAGTCCAATCGTTTAGATGCATTGTTTTTTGCAATGAATGGTTTTTTTCTCGATATACATCTTTTGTAACCTTTCGAATGTATAACGTTTCGAATGGTTTGCGGATCAATTGATATATTATGATATTCGTCCAGGTTTGCAGCTATTTTTGGCGCACTGATTTTCGGGTCAGTTTTGATTAGTCTCTCAATTACGTCCCATTAGTTGGTGTTAAAAATTTGTTTCGTCCTCTTCTAGGTGCAACTTCGAAGATTTATTATTTTTAAAATTTTGCATAACGGATTGAATGGTGGGCCGAGGTCTACCAACAATTTTTCCAATTTCCGTGTAACTTTTTCCCTCGTTTTTTAATTTCACGATAAGCTTTTTTACTACAATAGGGACTTTCGTATGATGATGTTGAGCATCCATGATTATTATTTATTTAATAAAATTATGCCAACATGTGTAAGTATTAAATGTGTTTTATCGACTACTAGTCTATTGTTTTAGCAAATAATAAAAAATTAAAAAAATATTTACTGTTATCTAAAGGAATGATAGAAAGAGACAAGTGTATGTGCAATTAATTGAGGTGCAACAAATATTTGCATCATTTATTTTTTATATTAGTTGTAATACTATATACAACTAAAATAAAATTAAATGATGTAAACATTTGTATATAACAATATTTTTTTGTTTGTGTCTGTTGTGTGCTTCCAAACGAATACCAATTAACAATTTTTTTAATTACGTAAACTATTAAACTATGATAGTCAAGTTTTTTTTGAAATAAAAATTAAATCCAAAACAGATAAAAATAAACTTGCAATTTATTTAATTCAAATTGCGGCTGATTCGATCATCAATGAAGTATATAAACTGAGATACTTGAAGCATCAACATATCAAATGGGAAAAATTTAAAGCAAAATGACACATTACACAATGTAGGAACTGCCAAAGATTTGGACATTCAGTAATCAATTGCAATCTTTCATATCGATGTCTAAACTATGATAAAATACACCAACCTCAACATTGCAAACTAAAGAAAGAAGAGTTAACTATTGCGTACTGCTCAAACTGTAGAGAAATGGGACATCCTGCGTCATTCCGGGGATGCCCGATTTACAAAAAAATAATAAAAAAATACAAGAAGCTAATCTTCAAAGCCAACAAAAGGCTCAGACTAGAACTTTTAAATCAAACTACAATCTCCCCTAGAGAGGGGATCAACTTTGAAAATTTTCTTTATAACAGCGACACAATGAAAACGGTTAATATACTACAACTACTAATAAACAAAAATCCACTAACGATTTAAACGAAAAAATATTATAGCACAAGTTGAATGCTTTCCAAGTACATATATATAATTGAAAATGATAAAAAATGAAAGTATTATTCAATACAATAAAATCAATTATGAATGAATAAGCATCAAAAAGATATCAAATCGATTGAAATCGATCGAATAAATATCGCATCGACAAATATGGATACAATAGAAACTAAAAGAAAATTAAATCGATTCAGTTTATTTTATGGTGATTTTTCTTAATTTTTTTCCTAAAAAATTTACATTTTTCTTAACTTTTTTAATTTTAATTTTCTGATTCATTCGTGTCGTCATCCTCTTGCAAATTCCGTCAAATGTCGTTAAATTTTTATTGAATTTAGTGTACCTATGATTTTCAGTTTTTATGTGTTGTGCGAAACTTGATTTTATGTATTTTTTTTTAATTTTGTTTATGCCGTTCATGTGTTCTTTGTATTTTATTTGAATTAAGCAAGGTAGGAGCGGGAGTCTTCTCTGAGAAGCTTTTGCCAAAACTGACAAGACCCTGCCTTTTTGGGGAACATGCGAGAAGGCTGGGACGAATGACTTTGTAGAAGTTGCATGGACGAAAAGGAGAAAGAAACTTAAGATAACTTTCTATGCTCGTGTTCGGCACTATCATACAGAAGGCATTGGTTTTGATATCTGTACTGTTCGGAATGCTAAACAGATTACTTATTTCAGAACATCTGAATACAAAAGTAAATTTGTTATGTTACCAATCACTTATTAAACCAATATTAACAGGCACCTATTTAATATGTCAGCGGCAGAAATGGAGAAATTGTGGGTTTTTGAAAGAAAATGCTAAGAGGTTGTTTATCAAAAATTAGAAAAAGAGAAAAAAGGAACCATTATATACTTATGGACAAAAAAAACGCATAATTCTTTTTGCTTCATTTATAAGGCGAATTCTCAACGAAATATCTATTATTAAATAAAATTTAATCGAAAACGAAGGCCGACGATAAACTCTCATCCGACGGTCTGATGATCCAAGGCAAAATCTAGACTCGTCGGAGAACAAAACATTGGCCCATTGTTCCATTGTCCAGTTATCATGTTCGACAGCAAATGTTAAACGAGCTCTGCGGTGTTCTGTACAACTCTGGACACAAGGCTGGCCTTCTTGCAGTCAACTTGGATTCCTTGATTCGTCGACGCACGATCCTTTCACTAATGGGTGCATCGCGGGATCCGATTAGGTCTGATTTGATGCTACGGCCAGTTACGAACCGTTTTCTCAAGCAAATTAATTTAATATACCTATCCTCAGTGAGTGTTTTACATCGATTTCTCCCACTACCAGCACGACGATGATACTGTCCATTATCCTGGGATCGTTTGATCACTCTTGATATTGTGGATTGGTCCACTCTTAACAATTGTGCAACGTAAGACTGAGTTCTTCCTTCTTCAACTAATGTAATGGCCCTCACGCAATCCTCAACACTCAAATGATTTCTTCCGGCCGACAAGCAATTCATTTTTATTTGTTTTTAATGAAAAACCTTAGTCTTACACTTAATTGTATAATTTAAATAACAACTCACTGTAAATAAACTTTTATGCTTGGTTCACTTATGCGATCAAAGAATGATTCGCGAATCAAAGGAAAATTAAATCATTGAAAACATATACAAATTTCCCCGCCCGAGATGAAATAATTTTAACTTTGGGAAAATTTTGATCGGAAGCATCCAACATAATAAAAAATAACAACAAATTATGAGTAATAATGCGAAATAATTACGCTCAAAGATTGGCTTGATTCGCGAATCATTTTTTGATCGCATACGTGAACCAAGCATTAGACTGAACAGCCAAAATGCTCAAATTTCTGCTAAACTCGAATTTAACATAACTAATGGTAGTATTTTTTTTAATGTGAGAACTAAATACTATATAGATTATATCATAATAATTACAAAAACAATTATTAAGCTACTCGTAATTTCAAAAATACAGATTTTGCGTTTTTTTTGTCCATAAGTATATATCTAATACAATGTTATATAATTGTACCAACTTTGAAATGATAGACATATTAATTATTGAGCAAATTGGAAAACATATTTGTAGGTCAATTACAAACACTGTGAAAGCTCGATGATTTTTGCACCTTATCTAACAGATATGAGCCTCATCATAGATAACATAGAAAACAAACGTCCTCCCCCAGAAGCCTTCATATATTTAGATCAGTAATCGCTAATCCAAGATCACAATTCAGTAACACCCTTATTATACCATACAAAAAGATGAAAAAATATCAAGTCAATAAAGCCAAGTAACTTTAGAGATCCAACTCAAAAAAGATTTAACACAAATACATATCCAATAAGTCGGTATTCAAATATTTACAAAACATACAAAAATATTGGTGGCTACAACATATTAATAATGTTAAAACATATTTATTTTCAATATTAACCCCTTCTTCCTAGTCATTCTGTACTCATAAATTTAACAATGAAAAAATAAGGATTCATTTTTAAAAATACCAGTATCTTTTTAAATCAAAAACTAATATTATAATAAAGTCTAATTTTAGCAATATAAAATTTCAAAAAAAACAATATCAGGTTGGGTATATTACTTATATCTTATGTATAAGCATTTTTTTGTAAAATAATATTAATAAAATAAATTTAAGCAAAACGAGTTGATTTCCAAGAAGGCCAATGTTTTGTATAAAATAAAATGAAATCGTGTAAGTTTTTATAGATTAAATTTTGACTTACTAATGTAAAAAACTAATAATGTAATATCTGGAAAATAAAAAATTTAATTGCATTAAAAAAAACTCCGTTTATGCTGTACAGAGTGGATTTTTTTGCTAAATAACTTTTTTTTGTCAAAAATCGTCATTTCCGCTAGAATTTTAAAAAACTGGTCTGAGCCGATTACCTTTGAATCTTTATCGTTAGGTCTTTATCGTTTTTTTTGTAAACGACAGCACACACAGATTTTTTTAAAAACCACTTTTTCGGCGATATAGCGAATGGTAAATCTGTATAAATCTTGAGATTAAAATTTTTCACGATTAGGTACTATATTTTATTTTACTACGTAAAATAAAGTAAAACTTATATTAGGGTGTTTTTCATTCTGATGATCACTATCCAAATATGTACTTATGTAACTATCATTTTAACGAATTATTTTTATTTTTTATTGTTAATCTATTTCGCAGGATTAAAAGCCCAACTAATTGCACGGCTTTCCAAAGCGCTGAAACTTGAATCTAAAGCAACCAACAAAGGAAGTGAAGGAGAGCCACCGAATTCAGCTTCAAATGAAATTGACGAAGAACCAGCCCCTCCTGAGGACAATCCAGAATCGGACATGGATCTTTCTTGTATGGTTGTCATAGATGAATATGATTCCACAAAAAATAAAGATCGGGAAATACAACGCAAAAAGCAAGAAATTCGACTACTTGATGATAAAGAACGCCAAATATTAGAGAAACGATATGTACTTCCATCAGCTCCGCATATCATTGTTCATCCTTCAAGAACAGCAAAATCAGGAAAATTTGATTGTACTGTCATGTCGCTTTCATTACTTCTTGACTATCGCCCTGAAGATACCAAGGAACATTCATTTGAAGTATCACTTTTTGCTGAACTATTCAATGAGATGTTAATGCGAGATTTTGGTTTTAATATATACCGCGCATTGTGTTTGTTGCCCGATAAAAATAAAGAAGAATCCAAACGTATCGAAGATGATTCTAATAAACTAAAAGATGATAAAACTATATTGAAACCGGGCGCCGGAGATGGCGATGAAAAAGAAACGCAAATGGAAATTCCAATTGAAGATGTGACTCCGGAAAATCCTACTCCGGAAAATCCTAGTCCGGAAAAAATTGATAAACTTGTCGTCAAGTGCATTGAAAAAGAGAGTAATCTAAATATTAAAGAAAAAGAGCGCGATGTTCTAGATCCTGAACCAAAAAAATTGCGTAGCCGGGACGACGAGAACAGCGATAATGACAATTATTCTATTAAATCTACAGAGAAGAAGAAACCGCGAGATCGTGATCGTCATAAATATTTTACCGCTAATTTAGAATTATTATTGTCGTTTGTATATTTTGATCAATTCCATTGTGGTTATGTTTTTGAAAAAGACATTGAAGATCTGTTCTATACACTTGGTCTGAATCTATCTAGGGCTCAAACTCGTAAACTTGTTAGTAAAGTAATATCACATGATTGTTTATACTATCGGAAACTAACTGATTTATCGAAAGATGACGAAGATAAAGAATCTCCGAACGTCGATTTGCAAATTGCAGAAATTTCCGATGAAATGGCTAAAGGAAATAAATATTATTTGCCTATTTTTAAAAACAGTCATACCTTAACTGTATTGGACAACCACGCCACTTTAAGTGAAGGAGATGAAAAAGTGCCAGAGCAAATGAAAACTTCTGCGACTACTGCGGAACCACAAGAAACAATCAATAATAATTTGGTTTCATATAAAGGAGGAATAATAGATATTCAAAAATTGTTAGACCAAATGGGGCGGTCTGAACATGCTCGTGAAAATACTGAAAGCATTTTGGTGGACTTACGGAAACAAAATAATGAACTGAATACAAATTATACAAAAATACAGTCGAAACTCAAAGATTTGCAATCCGATTTAAAGTCTACCAATAGAAAATTAGCTGATGCGGAAATGAGTCTTGCGGTGTCTAATGTAAATTATTGATAAATATTACAACAACAAAAAATAATTTTTATAATTTTATTTTATTTTGTAGAAGAAAGTCAGCGATTACCATTCAATAATTTCCAGCATCCACGATAAAATTACTCTAGTTCTAGTGAAAAATGAAAAAACTTCATCTCGGAGTGACTCGTAAGTTAAGTTAAATTTTAAATCTAACTGTACATTCAATACTTTCATATTTAATTAGGCGTGATCCAAAGGATAAAGAACGTGATACGTCTAAAGATAAGGAACGAGATCGCCAGAGAGATTCGACCGATTTAAAAGTGATAACAAATGATTCTACAAAAAAAGAACGTAACGACAAATAAGATTATAATATCTATGGGAGATCTATTTGGATCTATACAATTTTTTGAATTTGTACTCTAATATTAATTTCGAAACATACAAATATGTAATTTGTAACTTTTAGTTAGTTTTCACTTTTTGTTGTTTCGACAAAATTTAATTTTTTTTATGGAGAATGTAAACTTCACATATAATATAAGTTTATATTATGCAAATTTGTGTATTGTAAATATTCAATGAGTTGGAATTGATTAAATAAAATAACAAAATGTGAACTTGTGTCAATTTGAAATAAATGTTGTTTTTAAAGCTTGGTAGTCATTGCTTTCGGATACTTCCGATGATTGAAACGACATAGAAAATAACAGAAGTAACAGCGCGCGCATTCCCAATAGAATTCCTTTTTCCTTACAGAAAAGTATGAAAAAAAATTTAAGAAATTTTTTTTTTCTCAAATTATTTTTCATACTTTTCTGTAGAGAAAAAGGAATTCTATTGGGGATGCGCTAAAAGTAAACGAAAGTTGAACTTTTGGTAGGTATCTTATAAAAACAAATTACTTAAAATGTGGTAAAACTAACAACAGCCACGTCCCTACTATTGAAAACAACCGACTTCTTTTTATGGAACCTTTGTTAAATGTGTGTATATACAACGATTGCCATCGTTAGGCGGTATTCACACCAAACGCGAAAAAAAAATTCTGGTCGGAAAAGGGATATGTATTGTCAAATATAGTATGTATTGTGTTGTATCTTCTATGCTTAGCATGTCAATAAATCGTTTGTGTTATAATTTTGTTTAATGCGTGGATAAACTACTTTTTTCTACGCGTGTTCTACAACAACGTGAAACACTAGAATATCCACTCACTGAAAATTATTTTGCAAAAACGGTCCCTTTCTACGGGATTAACAAAAAATCGTCTACTATTTACAGTAGGTGAAAAAAAAACGTGTGCGGCAGGAAGCTAAGTAAAAATTAAACTACGATTGTTTTTGTTTTTAATATGAAAATTTCTTGTATTTCAATTATTACTGCTAATAATTGACTGACATCTTTTGTCCATACTATCATCCAAATTCCCTGTATGCTGTGCTGTGGTGACAAATTTGCTGCTGCTTGGTGTGTTTCATCCTTAAAACTCCAAAAAGATGACTCATCGGTAAACACAACATTCGTTCAATTATGGTTTTCATGTTCATTCGCCCACTGTAGTCGCGGAGGGAATTTTGACGTACTGGTTGCCAATATTAATGCATATAATACGAGGCCCTAGTTTATATTTTTGAGTGAAATTTGGATTTACACTAATGAATTATCTTCATATAATTTAAATGGTTATACGTTGTATGGTGCGTGCAATGAGTCGTACAGGGCTGGTGGTGTTGCCGTCTTTTTTGATTCAAATTTAGATTGCTGAGTAAGTGCCCATAGTTTTCATTTACCATCAGCCGATATCATAAAAGTTGAATGGAAATTTCCCTCTGATTTATATTTTTTTTATGCATTTATCGGCTTCAATCTATAGCTGTAAATGTTTTGGTTCGGGAAGTGAGCGAAGAATTAGGTCTGAAAATCTGTCTGTTTGTTTTTGGAGACATAAACATTGATATTCTTAAATGTCCAAACAGCAGCATTGATTATATAAACCTTATATCTTGTTTTGGACTTAATCATTGATTGGTACTCCCACGTGGGTTACTGCTTTTTTTCAACTTGCATTGACCACTGTTTTGCTTGACTTATAGGTCTAATGATCTTTCAGATATAACAGCGTCGGCTTTGGAGCCAAACATTTTTGACCACCAATTGATTGAGATATGGTTTAAGGTTTCTCAGATACTGTTATCAGGCTCTAATTTAAACCAAAATTCCACGAGAAGAAGAAAGAAGCTCAATCTGGTGTTGTTATATGAAAGGTCTGATCATATGGATTGGGGGTTCATTTTTAACATCGAAAATCCATCGCTAGCTCTTGAGGTATTTTTGGATAAAATTTCGATTATTTTAGAACGGTGCAACACATATTACTCGTGTAAAATCTAGCGCCTGCAACTATGCATTTCTTTTGACCTTGCGCGACGTATTAATAAAAGGAATAAACTGCGGTCCAAGTTAAATAAGCGTCCTGATAATATAATATGCATGCACCATAATTAATGTGGATATCAAAAAAGGAAAGGAAATTTATTATTCTAAGGGCCAAATCGACAGACGATGCTAAAGACGCATCTACGACTAAAGTCATTCTTTTGGTATTTTTAAATGAAGCTAAAATAACAAAATGAAGTGTTGCTTTAAGTTACAGTCATGAGTGTAGACATCGATATTGGTGGCTAAAGTCGTTGTTACATTTGACATTTTATACCGAATTTCTATTTCGAATTTCGAAGAAAGATTGTTGTTGTTGTGTTTTTATTTAAAATAGTGTTTTTGTCAAGTAATATTTTGTTTGTGTGTTATTAGTGTTGCTTTTCTTTAATAATAAATTTTATTTCAGATAAATAAAATAGTTTTTTTTGCTATATCTGTATCCAATGAACCATTTATTAACTTCATCGTCCTCGTCGTCTAACGATTCCGATTATTTTTTGCAAATCGATAAAAATAATGCAGAACGCAGTTTCCAGGAAAGAACTGACGATAACTACTATACGGATGTAGAGTTCAAAAGGCGGTTTCGTTTTTCCAAAAACAATTTAAGTTACTTAGAAAAATTGGTAATAAATAGTTGGCTAACATTGATAGCAGAGGATTTCCGTTAACCATAAAAGAAAAATTATGTTTGCTTTGTGTTATTATGTTACAGGCTGTCATCAAGCAGTGTCGGGAGATTTGTTGGGTGTTACGCAGTCTACCGCTTGTATCACCTTATACACGAGGTTTTAAGAGTGTTCACGGGATTGTCAAGGCAGTTTATAAAAATGCCAGCAACTCCAAAAGAACGTTTAAAGTCCCATCATAGATTAAAAAAAACAAATTCTAAGGTGCATAGATGGGTGCCACATTTCCATAAAATCACCATTTGGTGCATCAGCAGAAATATATAGAAACCGGAACTAATATTTTTCTGTTAATGTTCAGGCTGTGTGCGACGCCAATTGTAAATTTGTTAACTTAGTTGCTAGCTAGGTTTACATTTACTAATTAATAAAACCGTTTTTAATGTTAAGCCTAAATATTAAACAAATTTCAGATGGCATGGATCAGGGCACAACCAAACGTTTTTTAGTTTTTCTAAATTAAAACGTCGTTTCGCGACAGGGGTATTGGGAATAGTATATTAATTGAAGATGGTAGATATAGCTGCACCGAATATTTGTTTACTCCTTACAGAACACCCCCAACAAGGCAACAGTTTCTTTTACAATAAAGTATTATACTCTACTCGTAAAAAAATAATATTCTATTCACTATAAGCTGTGTTCCAATGGGACAAATTTGCTACTCACAAGTACTTGCAAGTAGATAACCAATGGAACGAGCTAAAACTATGACAGAAGTAAAACATAACGTTTTTTGTGTACAAAGTTAGCTATGTGTATAATTTTGCTGTCGTCCTATTTTGGAAAATTAATTTTTTTTTTACTAAAATCCACAATCAAATCTCAAAAATGAGTAAAAACTGTTCTTATAATGAAGGCAACGCTTTCATCATGATATAAGCCGGCCGAAAAGAAAAATATGTCAAAAATCTTTTGGTATTTCACAGAAGTAAACAAAAAATATTGTTTGTCCTGACATTTCAACATAGCCTACCCCTTACAAAGCCATCTATTAGAATTTTTGAACCAAAATACCTACCGTTACTTTTATGCGTAACTACTTTCAACATCTACACCACCATTTGAGCATGGGTAGCTGCGAGTAGATACAAGTACTTGTGAGTAGTTTGCTTTCTCCATTGGAACACAGCTATAGTTTACAAGTATTTTAATCATTTTCCCTACTATCGCTGACTGATGGACCCAAATTTTTAAAATATCGGTACATTGCTCTCGCAGCTTGCTGCTTTATTTTTGTTATATTAATAATTTCATCGATTGCTTGTAACGGTTTTACTTTTTCAGTCTGTTTTCAAGGGATCTTGGTTAACGTTTTCTTGTCCTCAGAAATGTTACTGTAGAATATTCAACATCTGTAGTTGTAGAGTGGTTGCTATTGCTTGGGATGTGGTTGGATTTTGTGAAATGGTTGGATTTTGTGATTTGGTTGGTTCGATCTGGTAATGAAGTAGACTTTAGTGATGTGACAGGATTGTGTGAGAGGTTGCGTGCAGTGTCAGTGGAAAGCGGTGTTGCATTTTCATCGTCCAAATATCCCACTTCATATTCACATTCAGACCTCATAATTTCCTAAGTTATTTAAACAATTACGATTAAAGTAATTTTTATATTTAAAGTTTTTTCTCCTGATAGGGTCTGTGCATTAAAATCGCTGAATACAGTGTCCCAACATTTATTTTCCTAACGATTTGAGATCGAATCAGTTTTTTATTTTCTAACACATTTTTATATTTTGTGATAATATTTAATAAATTATTTTTATCGTCCTCGTTGAGTCTGGTCAGTTTTCACATAAATAAAATGCCGTACTTTCAAAATATTAAATGATTGTAAGTTTTTATTGACATGAACGGTTTCTTAATGAACAAATTATGTTTTTAATTTTCTAATTTGTCAGATTTTTTCTTTTTTATGTTGGTGGTTTGTTTTCAATCTAAACGTCACTTTTATTGTTGTTTAAAAATATCAAAAAAGCGTGACTAAAGATGCTGTTTTAGTAACGTCTGAAAATATGGTTTTCGAAAGTCGATTTCGAAAAATCAGCGACTATATCTAAAAGTTGTAGTTACGTCTGTCGATTTGGGCCTAAGTATTTTTCAGTTAACCTGGGTGATAAAAAAAGTGAGTGTGCTTCTTTAGCACCATCTATATGTATGTATATATATCTATTACATATGTTTATATATGTATAATATATATATATGTAATACATTAGGGCGACCCATTTTTCTTCATGTCGGATTTTCTACCAGACTCAGGGCTAAAAATGTTCGTTTCTATTAGACACAACCTCATGCAAAATTTCTGGTCAATCGGACTAGAAAAAAGCACTAAAACGACCCTTAGCAACGTTTTTTCCTCTCTTTCACTTCAGCTCCTTCAAGTAATGCCAGCTTAGTATTTTCTAAGTATTTTTGAGTATGCCGAATCTAATGAAACGATAAAAAAAGTGATTGGGGAAGTAGAAAATTAGTTTTCGGGCTGTTTCTTTAAAAAAAATATAACTCGTGAGTTCCAGTTAATTTTTAAAATAGTACCTATCATGTTTGTCTAAATTTCCCTATTTATAGTTATAGAGCAACAAAACACGAAAAAAATGAGATATTGCACGTGATCACAACTCCTGTATAAGAGCACATGTATTCTGGCAGATACAATGCGATTCATTACTATTTGTGAAAGGAAAAAATTTAGTTCCCATTTTTGTTTGTTTTACTATAAAATTAACAAATATTTGTTTTTATTATTTTCGCTGCTTTTACTTAAATCAGTTTTAAGAATGAAAAGAAAAGAAAAGAAAAAATATTTATTAATTTTATATGAAAACAAAAAGAAATCGGAACTAATTTTTTTCCTATCACAAATAGTAATGAATCGCATTGTATCTGCCAGAATACATGTGTTCTTATACATGAGTTATGATGACGTACGTGCAATATCTCATTTTTTTGTGTTTCGTTGCTCTATAACTATAAAGTGAAATTTAAGCTGTGTTGCTTTCAAAATATGACAACAACAATTGCATTGTATTAAAGCCGATTGTCTTTAATGTTAAGAAAAAATTTTTTAGGATTAGGGGAAATAAAATCATTTTTTGGTTATGGGGTTTACCGCAAGGCATTATTTTTTCTATTTTTTTTCGAAAAATTTATCTTGTAGTAAAATTTGGCATTTGTTATTTGATAGCAAAATACCGAATTTAATTATTTGTTCTATTAAATAAAATTCTTTATTTAATAAAGAAAATATTGTTATCTTTTTTCTTTGGCAAAAAAATAACAATATTACAATAAGTGAAGGAAAGCATCTAAGATGTTATAATGGCGTTTTAGCAAAAATGTATGGATTACCTAAAATACATAAACTAAATACACCTTTTAGGCCCATTGTAAGTTCTATTGGAACTACGTTATATAATCTTTCGTCCTTTCTTTCACAAATTTTGAATAAAACGATTGGAAAATCTTCAACTTTTATAAAAAACTCTTTAGATTTTAAAGAAAAAATTAAAAATATTATTTTGCCAAGTGGTTATACGATTTTATCTCTAGACGTAGCTTCTTTATTTACAAATATTGACAGTAATTTGGCTTTGCAACTTTTAGATGAAAGATGGTTAGAAATTCAAAAAAATTCAAACACAAAATTAAACAAAACACAATATATTTCTGCTATGGATTTAGTTCTAAATAATTGTGAGTTTTCGTTTAATAATCAAGTTTATAAGCAATTATTTGGTTCACCTATAAGTCCTGCAATTGCCGATCTTGTGATGGAATATGTTGAATCAAATGTACTAAATTCACTCGATTTCCAGCCATTCTTTTCTATCGTTTTGTAGATGACATCATCACAGCGATTCCCCTAGAAAAATTGATCTTTTTATTCAAAAATTTAATTCGTTTAATAACCATATAAAGTTTACTATGGAGTTAGAGTCAAATAATAGATTACCATTTTTAGATGTAATGGTTATTCATAATACGGATGGTTCACTTTCGACAGATTGGTTTCATAAATCGACTTGGTCTAGCAGATACCTTAATTTTGATTCTCATTACCTATTTCGTATAAACGCAATACTGTTAAATTATCATCTCAAAAAAATAATTCAATTATCTGACCCTGTTTTTCACAAAAATAATTTTCGGCGTCTTAAAACAACTCTTTTAAAAAATAATTATCCAAATTCATTTTTGAATCCAATATTAAATTCTTATCAGTACAAATTTTCTAGTAACAGCCAATCTGTTGAGAATGTTCCAAAAGTGGCCAATAACAATTTTAAATATATATCAATTCCATATGTATAGTTTCTATATGAGAAAATAAGTTTTTGTCTTAACAAATACAATTTTAAAATAGTATGGGTGAAGGACATAATAGTCTAAAAACGCGAATATTTTCAAACCTTAAAGATCCTACAATTTTAGGTGATAATACAAACGTAGTGTATAAGATTGTTTGTGAATGTGACAAAATTTACATTGGACATACGCAGCAACGTTTAAGTGAAAGAGTTTGTCAACATAAACGAGATGCTAAAAAATTACAACAAAAATCAGTTCATCGTGATGGAATTAGTGCCTTATCAACACATCTTTATGATACCCAACACAATATTTATTGACAACGTTTGTGTAATCGAAAAAGAAAGTAAATTAAATACTAGACGGCTTTTGGCGATGATGCACATCAAGAAAAATCCAACAAGTCTTAATAAACAGAGTGATTGTGCATATCTTCAAGATTTTTACAACAATTTTTTATAACAATTAACATTTTATTGTATTTTTCATTTTTGTAAATGTAGTTTATCACGACAAATTACATTTTATTTTGGCAATTTCTATCCAAAATTTCATCTAAACTCATTTTTGAGCTAACCAAGCTCTCGCAATAAAAAAAAAATTGCCTTTACCTTTTGCCTTAAACTTTTACCTTCCCAAGTATAACAAGATTCGACTTTTTTGTCATAATTCGAAGTAAAAACTTATGGGGTATATCCTCTATCCGGTTGCAAGTTAAATATTTGCGATCAGAAATATGGCTACTAGATTTATTTTGCCATGCCAATTGACACATTTTTTTTAAATTTAAATTTTTTTTGCGATTGCTAAGTAGAAATACATAAAAATACTGCGACCCCTGAAAAGGCATAGCAGTTTCCACTCTACTATCGCAAAATAAATTTAAATTTAAAAAAAATATGTCAATTGGCATGGCAAAATAAATCTAGTAGCCATATTTCTGATCGCAAATATTTAACTTGCGACCGGATAGAGGATATACCCCTATATTTAGTTTCGACTTTGACATAGTTTTGCTTTCGACTTAGAATAAGATCCTGTATGAAAAGTGTCGCGATTATTCGAAACTAAACGAAACTCAATAAATAGAATTGTATACATGTATGTGTGAACGATACAACAAAAAACAATATTTCGGGAACAATCTTGTGCAACGACATATTTAAAAGGCTATAATTGAAATTACATATGACACGATGGCGTCCAAATGTAAAGCAAAACAAAAAATTTAGGTTTAGAACTATGAATATTTTATTGTATAAAAAAAATATACACATCTAAATTATATTATAATTAATTTTTTAATTATTTTTTATTATTGAACAATGATTTGATATTATTCCTTGATTGTAATATTAAAAGTTTAAATATTTTCCATAAGCTCATATCAAGTTTATTATTTCGCATTTGATTTCCACTTAATAATTAAAAACTGAACTAGAAATTAATTAATTTATACAAAAAAAATTGAATAGATATAAAAATATATTTTGGTGTAATTTTATTTAAATTAACGCACATCTTTAAATTTTTTTAAGAAAATCACTTTTATAAAATTACCAAACTCATTTCGTGAATATGTAAAATAAATACGATACGCAGCTCTATTTTGTTAAACTTGGGACAGTATACATATACGCACCAATACTAAAGTATTGATTCTTCGACTTTTTTCTAATATTTCGAAGGCAAATACGATGCTCAATTTTGAGTTTCGTCTTGTTATACTTGGGTTATCTTTCACATTGAGCAAAAAAAAAAATTAAATTGAAACCAACTTCGTTTTATTTATCTTCATACTAATGATATTTTTAAAATTATATTTTTTATTATTAATTATAATTTTAAGATATATTAAACCGATAAATTAGTTCTTATTTGATTTTAAACATGTTTTGTGTGGAAAATGACAACAAAAACCCAGATTTTGAAATTTAGCTAACTTCATTAGTCTTTTCTTAAGGCAAAAGTTTAACTTTTTCCTAAGGTAAAAACGAAAAAATGTTTTTTTCTCAAGTTTTATTTTCAAACAAACATGTAAGGGAAAAGGAAAAGTTTTTCTATTGAGAGAGCTCTGTAACACTTTCATTTTATATTTATTTTTTCTACATGTTTTTGCCTTATTGAATCTATACTGCTTTTCTTAAAATGTTTACAAAAATAGTTTTTCTTGTTTTAATTTTTTCCTCTATTGAGTGACAGTGTGTTATAAAATTATTTTTTATAAAAAAATTTAATTAATTAATTTAATTAATTATTTTGTATTATTGTAAGTTTTCTGTTTTTTTACTAACTGTTTTATGTTTTTCTAACTTTTTCTTAACGTATTTTAGTACCTATACATTCCTGATGATGAACATAAACTTCGTTCGAAACGTCGTTGTTAAAAAAATATAAATAAACAAAATAAAAGGGATATATACCAGAAAAGAATTTTATTTAATAATTAATAAAGCCCGAAAAAATACTTTAATTAATTTGTTCTATTTCATAAAATAAAAAAAATAAAATAAATACATAGTAACAAAATGAACCAACACAGAAAAATTAAAACGCATTAAAAAATTAAAGCCAAAAGTTGTTGCTTTCACATTTCTTAGCTAAGCTAAGCGGATTTGCAAAAGCAACACTACTTTAAACAAACATGATAGGTACTATTTTAAAAATTAACTGGAAATTATACGAGTTATAATTTTTTTGAAAGAAACGACCCGAAAACTAATTTTCTACTTCCCCAATCACTTTTTTTATCATTTCATTAGATTCGGCATACTCAAAAATAGTTATGAGTTGATATGGCTATCCATATTTTCTTTTTTTGTGTATTTTGTCACTTATAAATGTTTATAATAAAAAACCGTAGTTATTTTATTTTTTATTTTTATTAAAAATTACCTTATAGTAACAATGATTTATTATTTTAAGAATATTAATTTCGGATTACTCCTTCATCAGTTCTTTTTTAACTATTTTTCGTTAACTTCGTTAACTATTTCGTTAACCATTTTTCGAAAAATAGTTAAAAAAGAACTGATGAAGGAGTAATCCGAAAATAATATTCTTAAAATAATAAATCATTGTTACTATAAGGTAATTTTTAATAAAAATAAAAAATAAAATAACTACGGTTTTTTATTATAAACAAAAATAGTTAGAAAGTATTAAGCCAGCATTACTTGAACGAGCTGAGGTGAAAGGGAGGAAAAAACGTTGCTAAGGGTCGTTTTAGTGCTTTTTTGGCAAAAAACGAATTTGCGCGTGGTCCGATTGACCAGAAATTTTGCATGAGGTTGTTTCTAATAGAAACGAATATTTTTAGCCCTGAGCCCGATAGAAAAAAGAGATAAGATTTCCTCCATACACAAATGGGTCGCCCTAATATACATATACATATATTAATTTTCTACAAATATTTAAATTTATTATGGGTTTTCATTGATAAATTAATATTTTTGAATAGATTTTTTATTTATTTATTTTTATTCATTATTTTCATTATCAGATACATCAGTAATTACTGTGGTTGATTATAAGACCGAGACAATAGGCTTATGGTATGAGAAATAAGATACATATTTTTTCGAATGAAAATTAGAAAGATATCTTGAGAAAACTGCATCGATTGTTGTTCCATGTCTTGTGGTAGGCTCATTTCGGTAAAATTTTATACAAATTTAATCAGGTTGCTTTTTTAACCAATTATTAAAATAAAATGGTATCAACTAAAATTACGTTCATAAACAACGCAATTTCCATACCACTTTCATCCATATTTTGTTTTTATTGGTCTGTTTCTATTTATAATAAATTTGTGTTGTTTTGATGTTGTTGTTGTTGTTGGTGGAAAAACAAAGACAAAAATAAATGACACACGCTATTTCACTTTAAATAAACAACCAAACACATCATATTCTATAAGCCGTACAATAATCGGCTATACACGCGGTAATGTCACTTTTTAACTCATATTTGATAGTGTTCGTGTACATTTTAACTTCTATTTGATAGTATTTGTATACGGCCAATAGAAATCAAAAATGACACATTTGTTCTAGATTTCTCGTTTATCCTTTTACAAACAACAAAAAACAAAATAGATTTGAAGATGAAATATGTGTAGCCACGCCTCATTCATATGCATAAAAAGACTAATGGCAAATTCCTTGGTAGAAATGAAATGAGATCAATTATTTTGTGCTCCAAAGAACACGAAAAGAAAAAAAATGGTTTGTTTACATTTGTTTAAAGGGAAATCAAAACAAACAACAACAAAAAATGTTGTACACGTAAAAAGAAAACCACTTTTAATTACACCAAATTCACTTTAAATTACATTTGTGTTGTTGACCAAAACAGCTTACTCCGCAAGTCAAGCGTGCGTAAAACAGTTTTATTTCAAAAACTGGATTTTAGGTAACGAAATAGTTAAATCTATTTTAGCATAGAACGGAGAACTTCTTTCGAGTGATTTAGAAATTGCTAATGAGTTTAATTGTGTTGCTAATTTGACTCTAGCAACACGCCATCTAGTTTCGATTTGCCTTTTGATTTCGGTCCGATAACGTTTTTTATGACCCTAGTGTCTAGTTATGGTTTTATCAATTATTTGTGCTTTAGAACCTAAATTGTACTCAATTGATAACGTTGGCCTGAGTAATTATACACTAAAAAACATTGTTGGGCATATTAGTCTCATTCTTGCACACATTTTCAACCTTTGAGTTGGGAATTAAACAGTTAACAATAGGATTTATAGTTTTTTAGATCAAACGGGTGTGTATTCATCAACAAGGTTTTCGTCAAGGAATGAGTACCGAATCGGCCTTTATTTATTTATTTAAAGAAATCTATTTCGTAATATACATGTATGATTTCAGATTATTTACAGTTATAGTTTAAACAGTTTGGGGGCGAAGTCCGAGATTCATACCTCCTCGCCGGTGCTCCCTGGGTAACGCTAAATGAATCAGGCGGTGTAGTGGAGACGAGCAGACTAAATCCTGCTTATAGTCATGGACACTACATGTCAGGGCGGGTTATTGGCGCCCTAAAACCAATACCAAACCAGCGTCTGTTCTCCAGGTTAGGAGCGGCTGAAGCGGGCGTCCGTCTTGTATCAAGCGGCTCGCTATATAAATGTGTTTCAAGGTAGGACTGGATGCCTTAAGATTCTCACCAGTACGTGACCCACACACGTAACAAGCGGGTTGAGCGGCAGGCCAACAACCTTCCCTCATAAAAACAATTAAGTTATGAACCCTGAACAAAGGCCTCGGATTACCATATCGGATTCATCACAAACTCGACCTCGGAAATTGTACACGGACAACGCTTTAAAAATGGGAACATGGAACGTGCTTAGCCTCTTAAGACCTGGAGATCTCCAGAACCTTTCGAACCAAGCAAAAAATTACACATTAGATGTACTTGCACTACAAGAGCTTAGATGGTCTGGGAGTGGGATCCATGACACCACCAATAATTACACTCTTCACTACAGCGGCCATCAGAACGGAGGAGAATTTGGAGTTGGCTTCCTAATCCATCATCGCGTGAAGCACCATATCATCGATTTCCGCCCGATCAACATGCGGATGTGCACGGTCAGACTTCGCACTAAGAAATTAAACATCACGATCGTTAATGTACATGCACCCACCGAAGATAAATCGGATGACATCAAAGATTTATTCTTTTTTCGAGCTGGAGGAAGTCATCAATAACATACCGCACCACGACATTAAAATCATCGTGGGCGACTTTAATGCAAAAATCAGTAGGAGTGCAGAAAATACATCGCACATCGGTCCTAACAGTCTGCATCTAACTTGTAACAACAACGGCCAACGCGTCACCGACCTGGCATTAATGTACAACTTAGTTGTATCAAGTACGTTTTTCCCGCATAAGAGAGTCCACAAAGTAACGTGGAGATCGAATGATGGAAGAACGGAAAACCAAATTGATCACGTCATGGTGTCTAAGAGACACGCGACCAGTATATCTGACGTTAGATCCTACAGGGGTGCAGACATGGACAGCGATCATATGCTTGTCGTATTTAAATATAAGTGCAAACTGTCATCTACGTTCAACAGACAAGCACAAAAAACCGTTCGATGGAATGTTGATGCTCTAAAAGACCAAACGTCACTGCAGAGTTACCAATCAGCTGTCACTAACTATCTAGAGCGGCCCAGCAACAGCGAAGAAGCTCCTTCTAACATCCAGGAGCAGTGGCACACAATACAGTCAGCCATTACCACCGCGGCGCAAAACACTATCGGAAGAAGACCTCCGAGACCCCGCAATGATTGGTTCGATGATCAATGTCGCCTAATCGTCGCAAATAAACAAAAGCTTCGTGAAAAATGGTTGGCTCGCAACACTAGAAGCACACATGCAGAATATCTCCGCGCCAGGAAAGCCACGACTAAGTACCTTCGTCAAAAGAAACGTGATCATATGAGATTATGCATCGAAAACATCAGCTTCCAAGCGGAAGTAGGAAATTCAAGGGACTGTTTTGCTAATGCCAGGAATCTCACTAAAGACTTCCACCCAAGAAGTACAGCCATCAAAGACGGGAATGGAGTATTGAGAACAAACGTGGCTGATGTTCTCTCAGTATGGCAAACCTACTTTCAAAATCTACTAAATCGGAATGACGACGTGACCCCCATTAGAGCAATAGCTCCTCCAAGTGATGAGGTCTTAGTCGAATGTCCCACAGCAGAGGAAGTAGACGCAGCTATTAGTCGATTGAAAAACGGCAAGGCACCCGGTCTCGATGGAATCCCCGCAGAATTAATTAAACTCGGAGGCGCTACTCTTGCAACAAGTTTATACGATCTCGTCGTTTGTATTTGGGACCAAGAAGAGTTGCCGGAGAATTGGAAGACCGCACTCATATGTCCGTTGCATAAAAAAGGCGACCGTCTTAAATGTGAAAACTATCGTGGTATAGCTCTATTGAACACTGCTTACAAAGTGTTGGCTAATGTTGTACTTGCCAGACTCATCCCTTTCGCCGAAAACATCATTGGCGACTATCAGTGTGATTTTCGTCCCAACCGATCGACCACTGACCAGTGTTTCACCATGAGGATGATCTTGGAAAAATGTTGGGAGTACAACATAACCATACATCAATTATATATAGACTTCCGTCAGGCATATGACAGTATAAACCGCGATAACCTTTGGGCCGCGCTCATATGCCTAGGAATTCCAGAGAAACTCGTTTCTCTGTGCAAATTAACAACGTCCGGGTCTGTATGTAGAATTGTAATCGAAGGAACTGTGTCAGACTCCTTCGAAATAACATCTGGTGTTCGACAGGGAGATGCACTCGCGCCTGTGCTGTTCAATTTGGCGCTTGAATACGTAGTGAGGAAAAGCAACATTGAAACTACGCGCTATATATTTAATAAATCAGGCCAAATCCTTGGATATGCAGATGATATCGTACTTCTTGGCCGAAGACCTAGCGATATCAAAGACAGTTTCGTGCTGCCCGATCGCTGCGCAAGAAAACTTGGTTTGAAGGTGAACAGTAGCAAAACCAAATTTGTATCAACACCCAGGAACATCTCCATGATAAATCTCGGAATTGGCGACCATAACTTTGATAGCGTCGAAAACTTCAAATACCTCGGGTCAGTTATAACATCATCAAATGACATGCAGGCAGATATAAAACCCCGAATCGCTGCCGCACATCGAGTTTTCTACGCTCAATCAAAATTATTGCGATCTAGACATCTATCGCAGTCGTGCAAGCTCGCACTTTATAAAGCACTTATAAGACCTGTGCTGGCTTTCGGAAGCGAGAGCTGGACCATGACCACTAACGATTGTAGATTGTTATCAACTTTCGAAAGGAAGGTCATTCGTTCAATCTTCGGTCCAATTAAAGTCGCGAACAATGAATATCGGATTCGCATGAACCACGAGATAAAGCAAATTCTTGGAGGTTGCGATATTATCGGATTCATCAAATCCAATCGAGTTAGATGGCTCGGCCACGTTACAAGGTCCCCACAACAACGGATGACCAATAAAGTGTTCCATCAACAACCAGCCGGTGTGCGTCGTAGAGGAAGACCCCGACTGCGCTGGCGTGACGACGTCGAACAAGATCTACATGCACTAGGATGTCGAAACTGGAGGACGAGAGCGATGGACCGAGACGGCTGGAGGACCATAGTGCGGGCGGCAAAATCCCTTCATGTGATGTGAAGCTAGAGAGAGAGAGAGAGTTTAAACAAAAATACTTTAAAACAGAAAAAAAATAGTGAGTCCATTAGTACTCTCAAGGAGATGTGTAAACATGACATGTGTATAGTGCGTGTGTACGGTTTACTTTAAAGGAAGAAGAAATTTAATTTTACTAGGCAAATTTTTTCATTCGTTTATTATCGCCAAATTGGTCTATTACTCGTTCGGTATTATCAATGCAATAGGCCTATAGTAGCGGCAAGCATTAAAGACGCGGTCCCATATCTCGTAGTAGATATATCTCATATCTCCCATATCTCGTAGTAGATATATTTTGATAAGAGTTCTTATGCAAATCGAATTCGTATCGCAGGAAGTTGATAAGTGATTCAACTTAGGGAGCGGCAAAATGAAATCTCTGCTCATAAATTGAAATCCCTGCTCATAATCATCGGCAAAAGATTTTAGTCCCCTTGAAGAATTTTTGAAATTCTTTTAGAATATGGCGCAAGGACGGAATGTATGAACTTGATTATGTCTTCGACAGCTTTATTTGGCGAGGTGTATACAACTACCGAAATAATCTTATATCGCCAATGGGTTGTGTTATACGCTCATACCAGTTGTTTGTCAAACGATGATTTCCTTATGCGAAGTGCCTGTATGAGTTCTACTTGAATTTTTATATTGCTACTCCGAACACCCGCTATCTTGAACTGAACGCAGGATTCAAAATTAGGAAAATTGAACATGTTCGTCATTGTTTAGCCAGATCTCGGAGAGCAAGAGAATTGAGCATCCCTGCGTGACTGTATCAGTTAGGTCGAGGTGGAGCACTTGTGCTTCTGGCAATTCAATGTTAAAAACCAGACGTCATTATTATCGCGTACAAAATTCGCCGTTATATCCTGAGCTATACTTAGCGGTTTTGTGGTGAGGCGCGTTAACTCATTTTGAAGAGGACCAATTGAAATTGCTATTTTACGTTCATGGTAGAAGAAATGATCAGATTTTCATGGAATGGTAAGTTGTGGTCATAATCCCAGTCACTTTTCTTTAACAAAAAAATCAGGAACTTCTTTTGAATGCTTTCTATTCTTTTGATGTGTACAGCATAGTAAGGATTCCAGATCGTTACAGCGTATTCCAGTTGAGTTCGAACATAAGCTGTTATGTATTGGATTACCGACCTTCGACTGTAATAAATATCGGGCAATACTTCTCTGTCCTTTGTACAGATATATAAAATAAACATGGCAGCATTCTAAAATGGACTATATAATAAAGCACACCATGTAGAATATTAATAACAATAAATGTATATAATAATTACTGTGTGGTTTCATTAAGTATATAATAATTGGCGACGAGAAGGCGAAATTACGCGTGTGTCTAAATATATATACGCATATATAAAAGTGAATAAAATAATAAAAATTAATTACCGCATATTACAATATGGCGGATGAGAACCAAATCGATGTGGCGGCGTTGTTAAAGTTGCTACAAGAATTACAAAATGGCAATCGGGATACAAATATACAATTCGATATATTTAATGAAAATGAGGAAACATTTTCAATTTACAAGCAGCGTTTGGAAAATTATTTACAAATGCGATCTGTTACAACAGAGGAACGCAAAGTACAAATATTAATTAATTGCATCGGCACTAAGCATTATCAATTGCTTAGTAGTTTAACTGCGCCGGACTTACCAAATACAAAATCATATGAGGAGTTAACTGGAATGTTGGAGAATCATTTGTGCCCGAAACCAAATGAAATTACAGAGCAGCATAAATTCCTGCTTAGAACACAACACGAAGGTGAATCAGTGGCAACATACGTGTCAGAGTTGAAACGTTTAAGTGTTTTCTGCAATTTTACATGTACATCCTGCAATAAGAGTACAGCAGAAACTCATTTAAGATCTCAGTTTATACGGGGCATTAGTGACGCGGATACTCGCCAGCGTTTGCTAGAAGAAATTCAACCCAGTATGGATAGAATTGTGAAAACGGCATTAGCAATGGAAGCATCAAAAATTCAAAGTCAATCAATGCAGAAGGTACACCAAGTCAAGGAGAGCGCCGAGATATATCAGAATGAACGGTGGCCAAAACGAAATGAAAATACGTCGAAGAGTTTTAACGATGGTGGCTCAGGCAAGGGCGACAGCAACAATAGACAATTAACTTGCTATAGATGTGGAAAACCAGGGCATAAAGCGAATGATTGCAGAAGCAAGGATAAATTATACTGCAATCAGTGTAAATTAGCGGGTCATGCTTCAAATGTATGCATGAAGAAATACAAAAAAAGTTCCAGCACAAATTATACGAATTCAATAAAAATCATTGATAATGATAATTGTCAAGAAATAAATGCACTGCAACTGATTACAGAATCTGGTGAGAGGAGCAAATTCCTGATACGGGTTTCAATTGAAGGCAAACCATTTGAAATGGAATTTGACACGGGATCGGCCATATCGACAATCAGCGAGAAATTATTGCACAGTAAACTACCAAAGGTCAACATATGGCCAACTAATACGAAGTTAAAAGCATACAATGGTAGTATCTTCCCAGCGTTGGGGGTAGCAAAGGTATCAGTTAGCCATGACGGTAAATCTATATGAGGAAATTTATATATTGTGGATGACAGATTCGATAGTATCCTTGGTCGGGAATGGATAAAAGCATTACAACTATTACCCCCATCGGATGTCAAAAGTATTACAACCGTGAACGTAGACGTCAACAAAACATCAATTGAAACTTCGTGAAGGGGTTTCTCCAATTAAACCTCCTACATTAAACCAAGGCCAGTTCCGTACGCTATACGTCATTTGATTGAAGACGAAATTGAAAGACTGGAAAAATCTGCAACATTAGAAAAGGTCGAACATTCGGACTGGGGAGCACCAGTGGTGCCAATAAATAAGTCGGAAAATCAGATCAGATGGTGTGCAGATTACAAAGTGACACTAAATAAGGTAATAATGGATAACATATACCCAATTCCTAAAATCGAAGACATGATGCTTAAGTTGGCCAATGGTAAATATTATTGCGTGTGCGATGTGCATAAAGCCTATTTACACATGGCTATGAATGAAGAAAGTGCACTAATGCAAACAATAAGCACGCATAAAGGCCTTTACAAGGTTCATAAACTAATGTTCGGAGTAAAAACGGCACCCAATATCTGGCAACGCTTTATGGATGAAAAAATAACAAATAATCTCAGTGGAACACAATGTTTCTTTGACGACATTATTGTCGCCGGTTGTACATTGCCGGAGACGATGGAACCAGTACAGGCCCTATTACAAAAATTACGCCGATATAATATGCATCTAAATTACGAAAAGTGTAAATTATTCAGAGAAGAAATTACATACTTGGGCTATACAATAAGTGAGGCCGGCACACAGAAGAATTCGGATAAAACTAAAGCAATCGCTGAAATTGCACAACCGAAGGACGTGTCGGAATTGCGTCAATTCATTGGGATGGTAACATATTATAATAATTTTATCCCCGTTATGGCAACAAGGCTAAATCCGCTTTACAAATTATTACGAAATGATGTGGAATTCAGGTGGGATGAAGGGTGCCAACGAGCATTTGCTGACATTAAGACGGAATTACAAAGCGAATCAGTATTGATGCCGTATGAAGAAAAACTCCCGTTGATTTTGGCAACTGATGCTTCCCCTGTGGGAATTTCTGCAATATTATCACATAAAACACCAACTGGGGAACGACCAATTGCGTATCCGTCTCGAACGTTATCAAGAAGTGAGTCAAATTATAGCCAGCTTCATAAGGAAGCGACAGCTATTTACTGGGCGCTTCTAAAATTTTTCAATTATTGTTATGGACGCGAATTCACTTTGATTACGGATAATAAACCTTTAGCAATGATATTGAGCCCAGATAAAAGCCTACCGACATTAACATCACAACGACTACTAAGTTACGCGCAGTTCCTATCCGGTTTTAAATACAAAATTGTACACAGGGAGGCAAAAAACCACATGAATGTAGATTTTCTATCTCGGCATCCGGTGGTGGAAACCTATCAACCAAGCGACAAAGAAGAACTTACAGTGTATCAATTGTCGGAAGATATTCTACCAATAACGAGTGGAACAATTTCGAAGGCAATGAAAAGTGATAACATTCTATGTGATCTATACAACCGTCTACAGATTGGAAGTAATTTAGCAGGTACACCATTTAAGGGGCAAGAAGCTGAACTAACACTACAAAAAGGATGCATTTATAAAGGTATCCGGATCTTAATTCCAATCACACTACATAAACAAATCCTTAATGAGTTACATATGGCACATATTGGTATCGTCAAAATGAAATCACTAGCACGGAGCTATTGTTATTGGACAGGCATAGACTCCGATATTGAGGCAATGGTGAAGAGTTGTAGAGAATGCGCGAGAGTTGCAAAAGAACCATCGAAGGCGCCTATACATACGTGGGAACTTCCAACTATGCCATGGCAACGAATACATATTGATTTTGCGGGGCCATTTATGGAACATTATTTTATGGTGGTAGTGGATGCAAGAACAAGATGGTTAGAGGTGGTGCCCATGAAAAATATCACAAGCTTCCACACCATTAGATCATTACGCGAAATTTTTGCACGTTTTGGCTTGCCACCAATAGTGGTAACGGACAATGGTACTAATTTTACGTCTAAGGAATTCCAAAATTTCTTACGAAGCAACGGTATCACACATAAGCGAACGGCTCCAGCACACCCATCCACCAATGGACAGGCAGAAATTGCATTACGGGCCGCAATGAATGATCCAGGAGATCTTCATTTGAAACTACATCGATTCTTACTGCAATACAGGAAAATAATTAATTCAACAACAGGGAAAAGCCCAGCTGAACAAATGCTACGATTAAATTTACGATCGATCATCGATTTAATTAAGCCGACAGAGAGGGTAAATGATTATACGAATATCAAACCATCAAAGTGTACAAGACGGGAGCTGAGCATAGGCGATACAGTTCAAATCCGTTGGTACCAAAATAAAACGATCAAATGGAAATTTGGTAAGGTAATACAGAAAGAGGATTTCTACACTATCTGATTGAAGTCGAAGGAAAATTTCATCGCCGACATATTGACCAAATACGTGCAACGGGGGTTGAAGGAAATACAGAAGGTTACTCGAATATATTAAAAAAGTATCCAAATACAGATGAACCGATGGTTACAACAGATTGCGTTTATTCTACGAAGAACAACGATGATGAAACTACTACAACCGGAATGGAAAGTAAAGAACTTACAAATAAATTAACTAATCGGCAATCAAGGGAGTCGCAACCGATGGAAGTTGCTTCATCAACGTCAACCTCAGGGCAAGCAACGGGTAGTATACAAAAAGAGGTTGAAATTAAATCTGGGCATATACGAATGGATGAACCAGATAGTCTTATAGTCCGACGGTCAAGCCGAGTGTGTCGACCCCCTAATAGGATGGATTTATAATGGGTGAAATTCCTTTCGCCGGGAAGACTGTTATGTATTGGATTACCGACCTTCGACTGTAATAAATATCGGGCAATACTTCTCTGTCCTTTGTACAGATATATAAAATAAACATGGCAGCATTCTAAAATGGACTATATAATAAAGCACACCATGTAGAATATTAATAACAATAAATGTATATAATAATTACTGTGTGGTTTCATTAAGTATATAATATAAGCGAAATAGAGTGAACATAAGGTTTGAATATCCTTAAATTCACCTGTCCATCTTTTAACAAATCCGAGCATGGCATTCGCTTTCGCAATACAATTTTCAATATGTCTATTGAAACTGGCGTTTTCGACAAATAACACCTAAGTCTATAATCTCATTGACTCTTTGCAGTACTTCATTGTTGACTTTGTATGAAGTAATTACCGGATTCCTTCTACGATGGAAAGACATGATTTTGCATTTCTTAATATTTAAGTATAGTGAGTTCCGATCATACCACTCACTTACACCTATCTAAGTGATGTTGAAGTTTCTCCGTATCTAACAATCCATTAATAGTACGAACAATTTTCGCATCATCTGCAAATATGAGCACGTCTGAGTTTTTGATTATCTCGGTTATTCGGTCTATGAAAACAATAAAAATCCAAGGCCCGAGGTGTGATCCTTGGGGAACACCAGATCGATATAACTTTAATAACGTTTGATTTCTCATTTTCCATTATTACAAATTGGCGCCGGTTTGATAGATATGATTTAAACCAATTTATTTAATCGAAAGAAAACCCAAAATTGAATAAACTCTGGAGTGCTTTATGATGACAGATAGAATCAAATGCTTTACTAAAATCCGTGTACGCTACAACAACTTGACGGTGTTTTTCTATCTCGTTATTTAGTTTACTAGTGAATTCAATCAGATTAGTCGATGTGGATCGGCCAGGCATAAACACATGCTGATTTATTGAGATATCACGTGCAATTGTGGATTTAAAGCTGTTGCATAATACTAACTCAAATAATTTTGGAATTGATGATGTAGTTGATATTCCTCTGTAGCATGAAATATAATCACGTTTACCCGATTTAAAAATTGGAGTAATTTTTGAAATTTTCCATTTTTCAGGAAACACGCTGGTGTTTAAGGAATGATTGAATAAATAACATAATAGAATTGTTAAAATTTCAGCGTACTCTTTCAGAATAGAAGAGGGTATATCGTCAAGACCGCAACCATCTCCAAACCCCCTTAAAGCCGATAAAATGTTGTCCTCAAAAATAATAGGGAGTTATTGATATGTTGTTGTTGCTGGGTTGTTCGTACAATCCACTAGTAACGCTTGGTCTATAGACTGATTGAAAAAACGACGCGAGCATGTTAACTATATCTTTGGCGTTTGAAGAGCAGGTATTGTTGTACGTCATATTAGCTGGGTATCCTTCAATTTCGCGTTTATTCCTAAAGTATTTCCAAAAATGTTTTGGATTTACTTTGATTTTGTCTTGAATTTGATCAAGATACGACCTGTATTTTGATTTGAAATAAATTTCAAATTCATTACTATGTTGTAGAAACGTAGTTTTGTCCGCTTCTAACCCGCTTTTCAACATTTTGGCATACGCTTTCGACTTCCGATTTTTTAAGTTAACTAGTCTATCATCAAACCAATGAGGGTGAGCATTTTGTGGTTTACAGCACATAAGTACATACAGTTCGACGCCTTGAAACATGATGTCATTAAATTTGTCTACATTTTCGTTTATATCATTGGAATTGAGAGTTATTTGCCAGTTGATGGATTCAAGGTAACTTTATTTGTAGCCCCACACGGTTAGTTTTTTAAAGTTGTATTTCATTGGTTGTGGGTGTTCTGATCTCGCCATTTTAGTTAAGTCAAATACAATATCCAAAGATTTGTGATTGACATCATTTATGACAAAAGATAATAGGGATTCAGAAATTTTAAAGGTGTTAATGTCGTTGCTGAAGACAAGATCCAATAATCTATCACGATTATTAGCAATTGTGTTTATTTGGTTCAAATTATAACCAAGCATGGCGTCCACAAATAAAGATTCCGCATCTGTTGTTATATTGCATGGTAAAATACAGTTTAGTTCTTGATTGATTGATTGATTGATTCTGAATGTACGACCAAGTTCTTACACAGGAGTTCCCGGGTGACGCCAGGCCTACCGTACACTCTTTTTTACACATAACAAAACCGAAGGATTGGATAGGTAAGTTAAGTGGGACAGAATCGGCCCGGTTACAGACACCTGTATAGCCGATAGTTAGTAACACAAAGACAGCACAAAACTAATATACTAGGGGAAGGATAGAGGTTTAATTGGTTTAATGGATAATGATGGTATTGGTCATCAATAATTGCTTCTTTAAAACCGCAACCTAAGAAAAATGTTATTATTTCACATGTATCTGGAAATAACCTGAAATTGAATACTATATTAATAATTTCCCACTTCCTAAACAGTATTTATTGATTGAATCGGCCCGATTACATACACCTAGATAAAGACGATAGTTAATAACACAAAAATAATACAACTTATAATTACACAATGAGCAATTAATTTATACCACATGCGAACATTCAATCGCCAGCGAGAAACGCAGAATGAGCAAGTCCTAAACCGCAAATCCCCAAGACACAGCCAAAACGCCCTCTCCTCCCATTCCTACAATCAGACGATCTAACCTCCTAATAGAAACTCTCCTAAAACAGGCTAAACTTTAAGAAAATCTTCATCAAAAACACAAACCACCCAACCGCAAAGACGAGAGCAAGAACGCTCTAAGCGCGTCCCGAAAATTCACGAATCCGTCCCCATCCACTCCGCACTCCCCGCCGACGACATTCAACATTCACTTTATGGAAAAAAACCACATTATGGAAAATATTAAAATAATTGTATATAAAAACAATCAATCATATATGTATATGTATAACATACACATATATACATATATATAACCGATCAAACATCTATAGAAATATATCCATACCTATACCAATGCCTCCTAAACTACAGGCTGCTTACACCAAATGATGACGACATGCTATGTCGACGTTTTGTTGCTTTCTTTAGTTGTTTTGTTAGTGTAAATACCTTAATATTATTATTGCGCAGTCTCGGTTAAGACATAACTTGTTGTCATGTGCGAAAAATGAGAGTAGTAAGAGGCCTGCAGTTTAACAGGCATTGCATATACCATACACGATGTATAGACAAGAAGGTGCAACATTGAGCATGTTAATGTGACGTCAGTGTGGACTAGAAACGTACTTTCTGTTTTTTTTTAATATTTTCCTAAACAAATGGATAAAAACGCATTTTTTTTCAAACAAAAAGCTCATTTAAGTTTGATAAGTACAGTTGAAGAAATTTTTAATTATAATTATTAATTATTTTCTGATTTTCAGTTAAAACCAAACAATTTTTACTTAAATAAATTGATTGATTGATTGTTAAATATCTCGAAATCCATATCAACTAAGAAATTGGGGCCTTCTTCAATTAGTAGAAAAACCCATCAATTACATACAATATATCTGATAAAGACAGAAATTAACACTTCGTTTTTTAACTAACGGAAAACATAAAATAACAAACGAAATAAAATCGAGATTTAATTTTAATTTGTAATTTAAAGTGCATAATGTATTTAATTAAATGAATTCTTAAGAACACGAATATTTTAGAAGCAGAAGAATAATAGCTACAGACAGGTTAATATTTTGTTAGTAAACTTATGTATTAACAATTTTATTGATTTATGTTATATACTCATAATTATTATATCCCCTTTTTTCCGTCGACTTGATAAATATATCTCGGCAGATTCTTTTCTCAAATATTACGACCATAAAATGAAATATAAAGGATAAAACAACACATCAAAAAGTGTTTAGTTAAACTGTAATTATCAAAATCACACCATCAATTTTTAAATTACGCTTACTTAGATCTATTTAAACAATTAATCGAAAAATCGACAATTTCAATGTAAATTTCCGTTTTGTTGTCCACATTTGACGTAATGCGCACAAAACGACAAAAATGAAACATGGGAATATTCCACCTTCGTTTCTCTTACCATGCATACCATGATACCATACATACATATCCTTTGCAAACAAAAGTAGATAAGACAATTATCGTTGTGTCCCTCTCAACAAAAAAATGTGTACAGTAAATTCTTTACGAAAACGTAAACTTTACGTACACCCATTAACAATGGAATACCAATACACGCACAACTATTTCGTTTGTTTTTATTTCGTATGGTATTCGCATATGGTATGCAATGCAAATGTAATATTTTTATACGTGCTTCATTCGGAAAAGTTGTTTGGTGAAATGTATTACGTTTGTGATCTCCATTTTGTTTTTTTGTGTTTAATTAAAAATAACTACTAATTTTAGTAAATATAGTGTAGTGTTAATAATTTTAAATATAGTGTTGTGTTAAAATTATAATTTTAGTAAATATAGTGTTGTGTTAATAATTTTAGTGTATTACTTTATAAACTTTAATTAACTAAAATTAGTTCTAATACATATAATATAAGTGTACATAATTAGTTTTACGTTTTATTTTTTGAATTTATTCTTCTGATAATGCTGAGGTGAATATTAAATTTTTTGTTGCAACATGACTAAACAAAAATTATACTGGACAATACGGAACGAAATTAAACTGATTTGTGGTAGCTCCAATATTAGTTTCAATGCATATTCCCGAAATACCATAAATAATCATATAAATAATTATATGACTGGTTTACAAGCAAATCAATTCGCTGCCGATAATGTCTCGGATGATAGTGACAGTGCAAGTGATGTAAGTAGCATGGAATGCGAAAGTGATGTATTTGGGTGAGAAAGATAAATTAGAGGCTCGTAATATTGAATGTGATATTTCGGAATGGAGCATTACTCATAATATATCAAATCAGAGCACAAATGCATTATTGAAAGTTTTAAGAAAATACCATCCAACATTGCCAAAAGACGTTAGAACTCTAAAAAGAACGCCTACTATAAACAAAAACATTGTAGCGATGGGCAGTGGAGCATATTCTCATATTGGACTAGAGAAATAACTAAAATTATTTCTGGAAAGTACGAAATATGAAGAGAACCTTATTAATATATATATACAGACATTGACATAGATGGGATTCCATTAACTAAAAGTTTCACAAATCAACTATGGCTCATCCTTGCAAATGTTGTGTCACACAGAGAAGTATTTCCCGTTGGTATTTACTATGGCTATAAAAAACCACATTGTGCTAATGTGTATTTGCAGCCTTTTATTGAAGAAGTAAAAAAAATATTCGAAAATGGCATACTATATAACAATGGAATGATAACAATTAAAATCATAGCTTTTGTATGTGATGTACCAGCAAGATCTTTTGTATTAGGTAATTTGTTTTGGTTTTCGCGTTAATTTATTAAATATTTATAAAACATTTTTAATTTTCAGGTGTGAAATCTCATTCAGGATATTCTAGTTGTACCAAATGTACAATTAAGGGATGTTATTTAGCACACAAAATCTGTTTTCCATATTCTGACGATTATTTAAGACCCAGAACTGACGAGAATTTCCGGCATAAATCAGATTTGGATCATCACGTTAAGCTAGATGCTGACTTGGATGCCTTGTCTATGGGATGTGCTTATCAATTTCACGTACATTACATCGTTCATTGAATACATTAAGATATTACTACTCGGATTTTTGCCGCTACGTTTGGTTAATGTCTCTACTAGTCACATATAGATAGAGGCATTGTTGTGCGAGAGTGGTTTTTTCTTTCTAGCAACATAAAAACCGAACAATTTAATTGCTGTTGTTTTCTCCCATATAAAAATTGCATTTGTATGTATTGTGTATCAACTTTTTATTACATAAAAAAATATCATTCTGAAATGTTACGACTGCTATTTCACTTACTCTTACATACAATTGTACCATCAGTAACAAAATAAATATATGGTTGAACGGAGTAACCTTAGTTTTAATTTGTTTCGAAAAATATCAACAACAAAAAAAATAATAACAAACAAATTGTGTCGCAGTGCAAATAAAAAAAATTCTCATCGCTATATCTGAAAATCTGTAAAAACGTCATGAACAACCTCCACTCACATGGTTGGAATACGACTGAAAAAATGAAAACAGAATGAAGACATAAATACAATTTCATTGTTTTTGTCTATTTATTTTTGTCATATATATTTCATATATTCAGTTGAGAGAGAGGAAAATACATTTGATTCAATTTTTTTTTAATTTTGTTAAAATATTTAGTGGTGTGGGTAAAAATAAATTAAAAATATGTTTTGCTTCTTTCTAGCTGCTTTGAATTAATTAAGTCTATCTTTGTTCTTCTTAAACCTACATGAAGTGAGTTGTGTTCTTCTTTTACAATGTGTAAGAAGCAACAAAAAATAAAAATTGTTGTTGTAATTCGCAGTGGTATTATCTGAAATCATAATTAATCAATGATTACATGCACTGTGTGTTATTAGGCGTTATGAGACAAATGATAAATTTGTTATTCAAAGTAAAAAAACAAAAGACGTGGGAAATGAAATTAAAAAATGGTTCCAGTATGCGAGAGATCGGTATCGAAAAAAACCGGCAAAATTAACTTTATTATAATTTATTTATTTATTTTTATTTCTTATATAATATGTATATAAGTATTTTATGAACTGTTACTAACAATGACATGTTTAAATTAATCATTATTTTCGTATTCGTTATATAGGAGTACAATTCACGAATTAAGTAGTTTAATCAATTTATTATTAGAGCTAGAATCAAAAGTATTCAAGGTTTAAATATAAATGCGATAAATATGATTTGTTAAGAACTACCAGTTTCTTAGAAATGGTTCCTATTTTATAAAACACATTGCGGTAAAAAATGAAATGAAACAGAATGAAATCAAAATATTTTTTTAAAGTAAATATAATTTAGCAAATTTATATTATTGATTGATATTTTCTATGCAATTGAATTTTATTATTATAATTTAATTTTTTATTATAATTTGTAGTCTTTATTTCTTTAATAGTCCGTTACATGAATATGCATGAAATAGTATAAAAATATACATATTATTAAGTAAATATACTTAATTTTTTATGAAACGTAAAATCCTTAATAAATGTGAATGTGATTATGTATCATAACTGTGTTATAGCAATATCAAGCCATTCGAAGCTTTATCTAATTTAGAAATTATATTTATGATCAATGAAACCAAAAGAAAATACTTTTCTAGAGTAAATAAAATGTATAAATTAATATTATTTGTAGTTATATGTACATTATATATTTATCGTAACAAGTATAAATTAAAACAAGTTTAAATAAATAATAAATAAGGTATTCTTGGTTTTTTATTTTTCGAAAAAATATTTATTAAAAAAAATAATCTAAAATGGTAATAAATCCCGCGCAGAAACGAGCAAAATCCGAAATGAAATGTGTTCGCATTCACTTGTTTAAACCGTTCGTAAACTCTACGCTACCTCGCGAATTTGTGAAGACAATTATTGTTACTAACACATATACAAGTCTTCGTAAAATAATTTCATTTCTCTTGTGACGAAGTGTTCGTTTTCACAACTTTTTCTTTACTTATATGCGGAACGTTTACGAGAACTTTAGTATAAACAAGTCTTCGCAAACTGTACGTAAAAGTTACGCAATGTTTAGAGGGGTGTAAATACAAAACGCAGAGAGCGAAGATAGCTTCAAAAAGAAATTTATAATTTCCATATAAACAACATCCATACACACACAAACACCTTTAATTTTTCCTAGTTAACTTACAGTAAAACTTCAACAAGTCGAGCCATTATTTGCTAAAATAATTTACTTAAGATAGCGAAAATTTGAGTAAAATAGATGAAAAACCAATTTCGCTCGAATTCCCCGAGCATATACACACGTATACATAGATATTATATATGTATATTATATATGAACAGGAAATTTACTGAAAAATGTTCCTACCATAAATCGAAATTAGATTTAAGGAATACTTCGACTTACAGAAGCCTCACTGTATTTACATCCCCATCCACACACATATATAGACACATAAATATATACATTTTACATATGTAAATAAAAAATATATTAAAAGGAAACTTCTCTGAATAGCGCTCCCATATGGATACATATACATAGCCAGATATTGAAAAATTAAAACAAAATATACTTCGCATAGAAATATATCCCGTTATAAATATTTCAACACGGTCTATGTATATAAAACATTTCTTCCGCTGGACACCACACTTTAATTACACGTTAATAGCACTTCTCTAATATTAAGAGTAAATAAACAAACAAATTTGTATTATAAACCACTTTTATTTATTTTAGCACATTTTTCACATTAAACTGAATTTTAATACTAATTCTTTAATTCACCGACTGTACATAGGTACGTCTTCATGTATAAATAATACACATCCAATTCACTAATCACTTTCATTATGTATTATTATATTATAATTTTATTTATTATTTATTAATACAAAAACTACACAACATATATTTAATTTTATTTATTATTTTTTGTTTAACACGAAGAAAGACAAAACACGTCTTTCTCCTTCGACGATCAATCGCCGACCCGCATGGTAAAATACAGTTTAGTTCTGGGTCCAAATTCCAAGTTATATTTGGAAGATTAAAATCACCAAGCACAAGAACTAAATCTGACGAGTTTGTTGAATTAATAACTTCATCAATCGCATCAATGCAAGTTGCATAATGATCACTATTTGATTGAGGTGGTATATATGCTGCGTAGATGATTAGATTGGTTTGGTTGATTTTGATTTTTACACCGATCTGTTCGACTCTCGATGGGGCTAAAGTTACTGGAGCATTCCAGAGTTTAGAATGTACTGCTATCAGTACGCCACCACCCGATTTCTTTGAACTAATTACAGGAGACCGATCGCATCTATAAACAACGTAGTCATGGCCAAAAAATTCGCTGCTTCTTATGTCGGGTTTTAATGAAGTTTCACAAATTACATAAATAAGGTAGTTTGATTTTAAAACGAAGTTGTAGAATTTAGATGCTTTTGATGCCATTTTGTTTACGTTTTGATAATAAATTGCACATTTCTCATATACCAATCTTTTCTTGGACTTTATGGGCTGATTTACCTTTTGAGTAATAGTATAAGTTCGAGCTTTCATTAAAAGTGAGTGTAGTCTATCATTGGCCACCGGAGAAAAATATTTAAATGATTTTGTGTGTCTAGAGATTGCAACTATGGCATGCGGTATACTATCGAACAGCTCAAGAGGTTGTGAATTGGTTCTTATACATATTACATTAGGTGTGGTTAAACCTTGTGCTTCATGGATCGTCAAGTTGTTGGAATTCTTAAATACTATCAATATTGGTTGAAATAAAGGTAATAGTTGTGGTGCTTTATTTATTGATACAGCTAAAGCCTTCGATATGGGTGATGACAAGCTTCTGCTCTCTGTTATGAATAATATATGGTTTAGGAGAGTTTCAAATAAGTCGTTAGTATCCTATTTAGATGGTAGATCGGTGAGAGTTAAGATAAATGATACGAGGGTATATCAAAAAGTCTTGCAATATCATATGAAAAAACAAAGTGAGTGAGACAACAATATATTTTTCAAAACCATTTTTTATCGCGATGAAACTTCTAGAAGAACATTTCGATGTAAATTTTACAGTTCGTTTGTTTTTGTCAATTTAGTAACATGTGTTTTGAATTTTTCTTAAAATGAATGAAATTGAATATCGCGCCGTTATTAAATTTTTCTGTAAAGATGGACGAAATGCAATTTATATATTCAACTATATATCAAAAGTTTACGGCGAATCTGCACCATCATATGCCACAGTAACAAGGTGGGTAAAATTATTCAAAAGTGGTCGGGAGTCATTAGAAGACGACAACCGCTCGGGTCAGCCAGCAGATGCCATTAGCCATGAAAACGTAATTTTGGCCGAATCTATTGTATTGGAGGACCGGCGTATTTCTGTTCCGCAGTTAGCGTGGAGACTTTCTCTTTCATACGGTACCACATATACTATATTACATGACCACCTTCACATGTCGAAAGTAAGTGCGCGATGGGTTCCCCGTTTGTTGAATGCAGAACAAAAAAAAATGCGCGTTCAAACTTCAAAGGCGATTTTAGATATGTACAAAGAAGATCCAGAAAATTTCTTGGATAACATAATAACAGGCGATGAAACATGGCTTCATCACTGGGATCCGGAATCCAAACAAGAATCGATGCAATGGATTAAACGTAGTGAACCACCACCAAAGAAATTCAAAACTCAACCGTCTGCTGGTAAGGTTTTGGCAATAATTTTTTGGGATGCTGAAGGAATTTTGGTAATCGATTATATGCCAACGAAAACCACAATCACAGGCATATATTACGCAGAGATTTTGCGAAAATTCAAAAAAGCGATCCGGAAAAAACGGCCAAGGAAAGTTAGGAAAAAATCTTGCTTCTTCACGACAATGCACCCGTGCACAAGGCTAATATTGCTCAAGCTGCATTAAAGGACTGCGGCTTCGTGGAAATTCCGCATCCACCGTAAAATCCAGACTTGGCACCCAGTGACTACTTTCTGTTTCCCAATTTGAAAAAAACACTAAGGGGCCGGAAATTTTCCAGTGACTATGAAGTACAGTCTGTTGTAAATGAATATTTTATGGAGCAAAAGAAATCTTTTTTTTTAGAGGGTTTAGGCAAGTTAATTGATCGATGTGACAAATGTATAAACCTTAAAGGAGATTATATCGAAAAATAAAAATATTGCTGTCTCACTCACTCTTTTTTTTCATATGATATTGCAAGACTTTTTGATTTGCCCTCGTATGTTAAGCGATCCGAAATTTATAGAAGTTGGTGTTCCCCAGGATTCAGTAATAGGCCCTTTGCTGTTCCTCATTTATACTAACTCTGTGTTTAAATTGAATCTTCGTGGTTATTCTACCGGGTTTGCTGATGACATAGCTCTGGCTTATTGTGGGAATTCTACCATAGTAACGTTATTTATCTCATGGTTCGACAAGCGTCGCCCAATTTTTAGACAGAAAACTAAATTCATGTTGTTTAAATTGTCTGGTACCATTAATTTGTCTATTTTGCCGCGGATGACTAATCACAGCAGGTCTGAATGTGCGTCTATTGGTTGTCACCCTGAGTATTTCGACATCAAATCATTTGACTCGTTTAATATCTTAGTGTTTACTTGGACACTTGTCTTAATTGGAAAACGCATGTTAATTCAGCCAACCTCTATCTATCTGTCAATAACTGCTAGAATTTTCAACCTCCTTCGATGACTATTGTCCTACTCCAGTGCTTAAAATTGCTTACCATATGCACTAGTTTTGGTTAAATTGAAATATGGATTGGCGTTCTGGGGTGGTTGTTGTTCTGCTACTTTGTATCCTCCACCTGTTCAACAAAAAATGGGTTTGAGAATATTTTTAAAGAAACCAAAGACTGAACATCTTTGAATTTATTCTTTACAGCGAATATCTGGGGGGCTATTTGGGAATTCGATTCGATAACGAGAGTACTAGATTCGTATTGGAATTTAAATAAGAATCGTTCGAATCACATTCAAATCAAATATGAATCTTGTACTCTCGTTATCGAATCGAATTCCCAAATAGCGCCCCTGGCCTTTAAAACGTTTGTACATTAGTTTATAAGGTATTGACCGTTTTGTTTAATCGAAGTGATCAGCATATGAGAAGCGATTTTCGTTACAATTTTCGTGGTAACCATTAATTTCTGTGTAACATTCCAAGATTTTACAACGACCACTTCCGTCGCTCTAGTCTTGTCGCTGCACCAACCTTTTTTAATGCGTTACCAATTTACATTAGGAAGGACATTCATTTGAAGTCCTTTTTACCTAGGGTTAAGCGATAATTTGTTAATCCGTGGATAATTGATAGTAGGAATAATAAATATGTAGATTATAATTTTTTAATTTTAAAACTAAGGAAGCATACACGTGTTAATTTTATCTTGTCCCGAAACCAACGAGAATGTATTCTACAAGCCATATTGCGGGAACACCCACAGTTTTCCGTCGACTGTATTATGGCATTGTGTATTAAATTAAGGGCCCTTGGTTTCCCACCAGTATTTTTACATTGGGTGAAATTTTTTCTGTTGGAAAGTAGACATCAGGTGTTAATCAGATCATTTACATCTCTTCCATTTAAGACGGCTTCCGGTGTGTCCCAAGGCAGTGGAGTCTCTCGTATCATAAAATATTTTCACAGTTCATTCATAAGGTACATAGTTAATATAGGACACAAAACATAATTTTGTTTTAATAGGACACAAAAAAAAATATTTTACGAAAAGTAAAAACCATTGATAAAATTCAAAGTTGATCTTGCTTCTTGTTTACGTTTTTGTATGTATGTACCCAGTATGCAATTTTTCCACTGTGTGGAAAAAATAGTATCAAATTCCATACTAGAAAATATCAAAAACACAAAAATATTGATTTTAAAATCCAATTGGAGAGAGATTATTTTGAAAAATGTTGGTTTTGGAGAGAAATAATTTTCTTTCTCTTTCTATTTCACGGTTTTGTTTTATTTTTATTTATTTTGTATCTTCTCTCCTCTCCAGTTGCATTTGACAAGTTGGCGGATAACTACGCGCACAGCTGCTTAATATATTAATTTTCTTATTGTTTTTTTTCTATAAAGTTTTTAATTATTAAAAGAATTTTTTATAAACTGTGCCTTATAATAATAATAATAGTGCTTTGTAAGTGATTCATCAACAATGTGCTGTACTAGAAAGGTAATAAAAATCTATTTTAATATGGCGTCGCCATATACATATAAAATGTAAATATATTTGAGAGGACGTAAATTGTTGATGAAATTTTTCTTCTTACTTTTTTAAGATGTTCAATATGCGGGATTTGAAGATATCAAATCGGGAGGCGGATGAAAAAAATATTATAAAAAAATATTTTCTGTACTGGATATTGAAATAAAATAAATTTACAAAAAAATGCAAAAAAAAGTCGTTAATTACAAAATAAAACCTCAATGTGAAAAGTACTATAGAAATCTCTCTCTCTCTCTCTCTCTATCTGCGCTCACCAATTTATTTTTGCTCTTTTTAGTCGGGATTCACACCAGCTTTGGAATTTTTGTGACACTTTTCTTTGGCGGGTAGTACGAATTTCCGTGTACTCAACATGGTTCTTTCCATAGAAAGAGTGTGCTTTTAGAACACGAATGTGAATAGAATTCCGTCGGCATTGCATATTGGGCACATACTTCAACATGTGCATCCAGCATGGGCAAACCGTCGAAAATAAAGATCGTTAAAAAAATCTAAACTTCGTAAAATTGTGTTCATGAAACGTAATAGATATCACGCAAAATTGTTATCTTAGCGAAACTTTTTTAATGACAAAAGTGTCCGCATGGTGTGGTTACTGGGCACCCCCCCCCCCCCCCCGCCTCCCCCTATTAAAATAAAATTTGCCGAAAAAATTTAGAGATCGGCAATATGTATATTATATTTGGTACAGCGAAGAAAATTAATGTTTGTTTTATTAAATTAATTATTGTTTTAAATTAATGTTTTTACAACAATATATTTTTCAAAACCATTTTTGGTCGCGATGAAACTTCTAGAAGAACATTTCGATGTAAATTTTACAGTTCGTTTGTTTTTGTCAATTTAGAACAAGTGTTTTGAATTTTTCTTAACATGAATGAAATTGAATATCGCGCCATTATTAAATTTTTCTGTAAAGATGGACGAAATGCAATTTATATATTCAACTATATATCAAAAGTTTACGGCGAATCTGCACCATCATATGCCACAGTAACAAGGTGGGTAAAATTATTCAAAAGTGGTCGGGAGTCATTAGAAGACGACAACCGCTCGGGTCGGCCAGCAGATGCTACTAGCCATGAAAACGTAATTTTGGCCGAATCTATTGTATTCGAGGACCGGCGTATTTCTGTTCCGCGGTTAGCGTGGAGACTTTCTCTTTCATACGGTACCACATATACTATATTACATGACCACCTTCACATGTCGAAAGTAAGTGCGCGATGGTATCCCCATTTGTTGAAAGCAGAACAAAAAAAATGCGTGTTCAAACTTCAAAGGCGATTTTAGATATGTACAAAGAAGATCCAGAAAATTTCTTGGATAACATAATAACAACCGATGAAATATGGCTTCATCACTGGGATCCGGAATCCAAACAAGAATCGATGCAATGGATTGAACGTAGTGAACCACCACCAAAGAAATTCAAAACTCAACCGTCTGCTGGTAAGGTTTTGGCAACAATTTGTTGGGATGCTGAAGGAATTTTGGTAATCTATTATATGCCACCGAAAACCACAATCACAGGCATATGAGGTGAGGTTTTGCGAAAATTGAAAAAAGCGATCCGGGAAAAACGGCCAAGGAAAGTTAGGAAAAAAATCTTGCTTCTTCACAATGCACCAGTGCACAAGGCTAATATTGTTCAAGCTGCATTAAAGGACTGCGGCTTCGTGGAAATTTCGCATCCACCGTAGAGTTCAGACTTGGCACCCAGTGACTACTTTCTGTTTCCCAATTTGAAAAAAACACTAAGGGGCCGGAAATTTTCCAGTGACTATGACGTACAGTCTGTTGTAAATGAACATTTTATGGAGCAAAAGAAATCTTTTTTTTTAGAGGGTTTAGGCAAGTTAATTGATCGATGTGACAAATATATAAACCTTAAAGGAGATTATGTCGAAAAATAAAAATATTGCTGTCTCACTCACTCTTTTTTTTCATATGATATTGCAAGACTTTTTGATTTGCGCTCGTAAATATAAAAAACTATTTCGTTCTGTGTCGCTTAATGTGTAATTTTATTGTTGAACGCATGGCGCTATTCCAGTTTTTTTAATGCTCGCGCTTGATTTCTTATTATGTATATTCTCTGGTTTAATGTATAAATGATAAATGGTGGTTTGAGTCTGCGCTACTCAGTGAAGCAGTTTTTGTTAAATATGTATGTATAATGTTTTTGAAAAATAAAATTATCAATTCATTTTCCGTTTGGGTGGGGACAATTTGGAATTATTAGCAAAAACCCTGGTTGAGATTAGTTGAGTATGGTTGAGATTATTTAGATGAGCTTTTCTATTAACTGTAGTTTTATTGTGAATTAAAATATTGCTAGACTCCTATATTTCACGTTTTATATTAAATACTAGGTAGTGATAATAATTATTTTATATTTTTATTCACAATTTTAATCATATTGCGCTTCCGTTCAAATTCAAAATTCTTAAAAATTATATATTTTTAAATAATTCTGTATTTTCTACTTTTCAGAAGATGTTTGGGACAACAATCAAAATATAAAGTAAAACTTAAGGTGATTAGATCCTAAAATTCAACAAAATAATTTTAATGGTTTAGGGCTCTTTAATACAATTTTAGATTTATTTAACTTGATAGACGGCGGTCTTAAATTTGCAGTCGATAAAGAGACAGATTGAAAATTCCGTTTTTAGACATTGTTCTGATTTAAAATTATCGAAAAAAGTTTTTAATTCCTAACTTTATTTAATTTTATCTTATTATAAATGTACATAATGTTTTTGAAAATAATAAGTTTTATTCATTATATTACCTATATTGTGGTGATGCAATTTCAAATTTTTCTGAAAACTAAGTACATAAAACTAAATATTTTATAAAAATAACATAAAATAGTTTAAAAATTACAATGAATAATATTTAAAATTATATAAAATAAATTTCTTTTACTATGTAGCTTTTACTAACTACGGACGGGAATGCATTTCTGTTTATAACGTAAGGTTAATAATTTTTAATTACATATATGGATTTTAATTCTATTTTATAGAATTTTATGTTTGCAAATTTATGCAATATCTTAAAATATTATTTTTATATTATTTTTTTTTTTTTAATTTACGTATGCTAATAATCTCTGCCGACGTGTAAACAATATTCATAATCATAATTAAAACCAATTTGTTCAGTCATATACAAAAATAGTTAATAAAAATTTAAATTATAACTATAAACTTCGTTAATAAATCGGTTATATGCGAATGTTAACCATTTAAAAGAAATTTAAATATGTGTATGTTTTATTTTATTTAAAATGAATAAATAAAATTAAAAATTAGAGAGATGTGTTGAAGATGATAATTTAATTTAAATAATTATTAGCTATAATAAAATAATTTAAATTTTAATAAAAAAAAATAATAATTTAGGTGGTTTGTTTTATCACTAGTAGAGATTTTGTTTCTTTCAATCATGGCTTATTAGTAAATTTTAGTTCATAGATTTTAAATAATTTCAGGAGGAAATCCAGCTTACTAATGGACAGATTTATTAAGGAAATAGTTTTAGCCTTACATCCTTTCAGTAATCTTATTATAATCAATTTAGAGCGATAATTTATACAAAATTGAACTGTCAACAATTTGGAATTGTACCTATACATGAATCATTATATTTTTATTATTTTATTAAACAATATTATTTTACAACAATTACCGCGCGATTTTCTACAAACGCGATTGCATTTCAAACAAGAACATCGCGATTTAAAAATTATACGACATACACAAACGCGATTTTGTAATTATGTCAATTAATCAAAGTCGTATTTATTTATTGAAATAGTACAATTTTTATCTGGATATGTCTATTTTAAATTACCTTGAATTAATTACGATAACTTAGTTTAAACTAGATAATATAAATAAATCTTTACAATTTAAAAATTGTTAAATTTTTAACGAAAATCGAATATTTTTCCAGACCATTCATTCCTGGCCATTCAACTGTTTAATTTTGTTTCGAAAAACTTTTTCTACCTGTTAATTATTTTCCACCGAGTACGTTAATACAAGCTATTGTGAATTAGAATAAATAAAGTTAAATTGAAATAAACGAATCTTTACATTGAATAATAATACGAATGTAATTTTTTTTTATCTTTATGGCGAATATACTCGACATTATGCGAAAAAGTTTCATTTCGTTCTGACGAGTATACTCGACATAAACAGTTAAAAATAATATTTAGAAAATTATACTCCAATTTCTAATGCAATTGTGCTGCTTATTTCTCAATATTACAATTGAGTTGTAGGAATACTATAAAATTCCTAGGTAGCACTCAATTATTATAATCGCGTTTTATTAATGAAATAACCCTATTTTGATAAAATCGTTTAATGACAGACCGGAAAATATAATAATCAAGAATTCGCGAATCTAGTTTGTTCCTGTCTAGTTTACGCCGTGATCTTCGGTTCGATAGCCAAATATTAATACTCAATTACAAGAACTCTTAACTAATCCATGTAGAAACTATTGCGTGTGCAACGAGTACAACGTGCAGCAATAGTATAAAAATCAATAGTAAAATGCAAATCACTATCAAAAATCGGTCAGTTTTGGGAAAATCTGTATGAGTGCAGCGCTAGTAAGTTAACTGAAATTAATGATAATTTTACTGATTTCCTTAAATACACGATATGAACTTTAATATGTATTTATACGAAAACCAGAATTTTTTACATCTAAACCACCAAAATATTCGATTTAAAAATGAAGAAAAATATTGAGAATCTTTTCCTTTAAATCCCGGGCCACGATTGCTGCGACTTTTTTAGATTTACCGAGAAACTAATTTAACTTCAATAAAATTTATTTTTCTCGGTAAATGTTCATACTTAATTTTATATGGACCCATCACCCAATAATATATTATATAAGGCGGCTGGTAAACATTCTTAGAAATATCTCGTAAGAGCTACAATCATTGTCATAGGTTAAAATATAATAAATACAATGGCATATAAATAGGAAAAAACTTTATAATTCGTAAAATCAACTTTTAATATTGAAATAGTAAATAAATTATTAAAAAAACGTAGCTTAGCATATTTATCTCGAAAACAATAAAATATAATATCACGGCAAGGATTTAAACTGAGCTTATATATAGAGAACTTATAGAGAGCTATAGAGAACTATAATTTGGTGTTCAGTTGTGTCAATAAAAACGTAGTTTATATAAACATATAAATTTTGCTGGTGTTTTGGGTCACGGTATACACATACTGCCCAATTCCCAAAGTCGTGTCACTTCATGTGAAGTGGCAATAGTCATGTCACGTAACATGAACATTAATATTCTTGATGTCGATTCAAGTGACGCGGGTTAAGTGGTTTAAAAACACAATATAAAACTATATTTAGACACGATATAATTCTATAATAAAAAATTGCAAATTTTCTTTTGATGAATTCGGCAAAAAATATTCCTGTCACTTGAAAAAATTTGGTGACAGAACGTCACATGAAGTGTCTATAATCGTAGATTGCGACTATGAGAAAAAGAAAATGTAGACGACGTGACTGTAGTCACTTGAAGTGACGTGATACGACTATGGGAATTAAGGTGATCACGCCAGTGCAGCGAAAATAAATTTTTTGTTTACGAACAGCGAAGTTAATGGCCAGCCAAGTGAATTACGTGTCATCAATCTTTAAAATAAAATCCTGCATCACGTGGTTTTTTCTATTAAAACACTCTCTTTGCGCTAAAAGGACATGTGTCACTGAACAAACCGTTAATCAGAAAAAAACTCGTAAGGCAGGATTATTGCCAAAGAATGTAAAGACCGTTCTCATGAACAATGGGCAAAAGTTTTTACAAATGAATTGAAATTCTCATCGTGTGGTTGAAAAGTTTAAAGCAAAATGTGTAAACTTACTACTGTTGATTGTGGTGGCGGTTTTGTTCATAACACTCTCATTTTTCATTTTCGAATATTTTAAAAATCATTAAAAAGAAAAAAACAAAATCAATTGTTCAAGTGACGGTCTATATATATCGAAAACAGAATGATTTCTAAATGTCAAATTATGGCTTTTCACACGCGCTTCCATCATTAAACAATTTCGTTGAAAGTGAAAGGCGATAGTGCGAAATGGTTGGTCTTGTCTACGTGAAAATTTTGAAAACCATTCTTCCTTATACAGATAATTATCTTCCAAAATATAAATTTTCCAAGGTGACAACGATGAAAATTTTTTTTTAACAAAAATAATATCAATGTCATATTTTAGAGTTAAGATCCAACACCGCCAAATATTAATAAATTGTACGAAAGAAACCGAAATAGCATCCCTATACATCGTTGACTAGTCGAGTCAAGGAATCAAAAATGTAGGGACTTCATGACTAGTAAAGGATGCCCAGGATGCCCAACAAATTCAAATATTCATCAAATATTTCATAAAAGTATTAATATTTTGAAGTGTTTGCTTATTATGCGGCCTTTACACTATCAGTAATACTGTCATTACTCAAAACATCATTACCTAAAAATATCCTATTTCCATTGCAATTTTATAATTTTTTTTTTCTTAAACTACTCATCTTACTTCATTAGGTAGGTACCTATAATGAGCTAGATTCAAATGGAAAGAAAATTTTGTGGAAATATGATTTTTTTAAGTAATGACAGTATTACTGATAGTGTAAAGGCCACATTAAAAATATGTATTATAATAGTGAACTCTATATTCACGATTTGTGCTTGTAAATTTCGAAGAAAAATTTCTGAGATTGCGCTGACTTGGCCTCCCTTATCGATTTTATTAGAGCCACGACAAAGAATAATTTTTGCTATACCAAAATCTAAAATAAACTACCATTTGGGCCGATTCCGGGATCTAAAATTTTATGTTATGTTATGTTATTTTTGTTTTTTCAATACAAATTCCAATAGGAAGCGGGGAAATAAAATAACATAACAGCAATTTTATTCCGCGAGAATTGGTTAATAAAAGACATTGATTGTAGTAAATATTTTATAATGAAAAAATAAAATATTAAAAAAGTCCAAAACGATATCAACTGAATTAATTTTTAAATTCTAAACAAATATTCAACATCAACGTACGTGAAATGCTCAAACATAGGGTCGGATTTTCGCCGATGAAATTTCTATTACCTATATTCTTTTATTTCCTCGCTTCCTGTGGCACACTATTCTGGTTTTCCCTGGGAATAGGGAATTAGGAAAAATATTTGCAAAGCATATCCGTCTGAATTTTATTTTTTTGGCTTACTGATCGAATCAAGTTGGTGTAAATAGTTTCGAAACAACGTTAAAGGACTAGACACCCCAAGCGTCGACGTCGAGCGGCGAATTTGAACATGCATTAATTAGTTTATGAATTGTATATAAACCAGAATATAAACAAATATGTATATACCAATTATTTATAAAAGCAGTATCAATTTTAGGTTTTATAGAAAAATTACAATTTTAAGAAATTGTATATTCAAACCAACCTAAAATAATACGTTCATCACCGCCGCACATAACCTAATTGATAGTTTAATTGTTGTTCATACATTTCTCATTCGTGTATGTTCATATTTTTTGCCGCGCCACTCTTAGTATGAACGAATATGCTCGTCGAATGGTATGGATTATTTGGAATTTGACGCGCTACGCTTGGCGTTCCTATTCAAATTTGTTTCTAAAATATTTACAGGCTAGAAAAATAAAAATATTTATTGGCCAGAAAATCTCAATTTAGACAAACTTATTTTGAAAATGCCCAATTCCGGTATTCCTAGAAGGAATTCCACTAGTGGTACTATTCTGGAAAGCCAGAATAGTACCACTGGTGGAATTTTTATTACAATCTAGCTTATTTTCCCTTTGAAATATACGTGGCACAATTACAACACGCGACACAATACAAAATATTAAAAATAATCATTGAATGAAATATCACCACTAGATATGATCAGCATTTCAAGTCAAATTAAACATTTTTCAGACCAACAACGAATTCTCAAACCAGGTATTATTGTACATTTGGTTGAATGAGCGATTAGGTCATGTTTATTAAATAAATAAAAAAAATATGCGTGCAAACATAGGAGTATATCTACATTGAAAGGGCGAAGTTTGGGGGCCATTAACAGTCACGGTATTATATTTACATCATAAAATTTTAGTAATTCAACTGTAAATTTCGATAGGTTTTGTGAATACCCCTCCCTGTTATTGAACGAGTTAACTGTCAGAAATTGTCAACGAACAATGTTGCTTTATTGGAATATTTTTTAACTGATGAATCTCATTTTTGCGGAATTTTATGAAATAAATTTTATTTTGATTTAAAAATCTATGATGTTAATTTAATTTGAAAATAATTTCATTTGTTTTGGAAATTTGTTAAATTGGTTTGAACATTTTGGTTGTTCATTTGGTTTGAACATTTGTTCAGTTGGTTTGAAAAATGTTTTATAGTGGAGTGAAAATTGATATACTTTAATATTTTGGATAACCTGAGATATTTTAAAAAGTAAGCTCTCTTCTATTAAGCCCATGACAAAATAAATTTATTAGAAATATAATATTGTCTATGATCATTTTATATTGTTTTCTCTTAATTTTTTGAATTAACTTAATAGTAATTTAGCATGTTTATTCATAGTTAATATTAAGTTTATAAATATATTTTTTTATAAAACTATGAATTTCTTCAAATGCAATAATATACCTCATCCAAAACAAAGGGGCATAATAAAGGTATTCCAGGTAATTAGAAATTTTATTAATAATTCCAATATGATTAGATCAAAAAATGAATTGTAATGTTTCAGTTAAACTATATATATATGTAAAATTAAAATTAAATTATAAATAAATATGAATTTTATTGAAAAATTGTTTTTAATTAATTTAAATTGTGTGTAGCTTTAATTAACTTAATTATGTGGCTTATTTTAACTATTTTATAGCAATATTAAAGTAGTATGTGTAATCTACAAAAGTACCTAGTATATGTAATCTACAGCGAAATATAGAAGAGCATGTAAATAAGAGCCAAACAATATAAAATAATAAATTAAATTAATGGACGGATAAGTATTTTGGTGTAATCGCAGAAATAATACACCTAAAATATATGGAAGTTATTAATAACATGCATAGTCATGTTTCTATACTGAAATTATTCTAATGTGTTTATTACACACTAATTGATTATTTTATACGTGGTCACATTTATTTTTGTCTTTTATTCTTTTTTAATTTTGGCACTTGAATGTTTCATGATTGATTCATTGTAAATTATCAATTCGCATTAAAATTGTTTTTGTAGTAAAATGACTAAATTATAACAGCAATGTTTATTAAAAGATTAATAAGTGTTTCTTATGTTGTATATGATTTTAGCTATTTTGTATTAACAATGAAAAATAGTGAGCAGTATAAGTACATAATGCCACAAATTAACGTGCGTAAGTACCATATTTGAAAATATAAATAAAAACAAACAATTTCAATAAAATTCATTATAAATTAAAATTAAACTATTACAAAAACCAGTCTTACAATAAAAAAAAATTCATTATTCGAGAATCTGAAGCAAAATTCAACTCACTTATGTCTGATGTCTTTCTATTAATTTAAAAATTGAAATAAATTATAATTTATAATTAGCAAAATACCATTTCATGAAATGGCTATAGAGTTTGTTTTATTTTTTAAGCATCGTCTATATGTCCGATTGGTCGGAGCACAATCCTTGGATCCGGATCTAACATGCGGTCAGATTCTTCTGCACTGCTTAAACTATAAAAAAAATCAAAAAAAATCAACATTAATTATTTGAAAACGTCATTTATTTTTACTAAATGGGTAACGTTTAATTTGGATTGGTCTAAATTGGAAGTAGTGAGGATTTATTATCTAGAGACTGTTTGATTCGAGGTTATCCCATTCGAGGTAACCATTTAGAGGAAGACATATTTTTTCTTTAATAATTTTTTAACCAAAATGTATAGAGCAGCGTAGTGAATATTATAACGCTACTTACAGCACATAGAAATCTTTCTTGCTAAAAACGGGAGATTCCTAAGTTTATTTTGCTACAGAAGCTCCAATAGCATTTTGTAAGAATTATTTTTCATAAATACATATATCGCAAACGCAATACATATTTGCATCTTTTGAAAAGTAAGGTAATTGTTGTTATGTTTGTTCGAAATTATAAAGTTCGGGAATATTTTTTTGCAACGAATATACAAACAAATTCGTTTTGGGTATTTGTGAAAATAGAAAATAAAATTTATGTAGGTTATATATACTAGACATATGAATGAAGCTTATTTATATTCAAAAAATTTAATTATATTCACAAGTTATCTATAACTTGAGAATTTTATTTAATAAAACTCAAAGAAAATCCAACAAAAATAATGAAAAAAAATATTATTTTTATAATTCAATTGGATTTTATAATTGAAATCAAGATAAATTGAATTGGGTGATCAAACTTTACTTGATTTTATTGACCCAAGATTTAAATTTTTGTTCTAACGAAAATGACATACCAATAATCCTCCTACATAAATATGTATAACGCAACCGACGCAAAATGTATAATAATCATAATATCATCATAAGAACCCGCATTTAACGATTGATAACACCAATGTCTTAAGCATTCAAATAAATTTGCGAAGTCTCACCTACACAGCAGGAAGGAAGGGGTATAATAAATAAATATTATACAAATTTACAATATGATTGAAAATACAGGAAGGACAAAATTATTACAAAAGAAAAAAAATAACGAAAGATATAAGTAATTATTCAAATGCAGAACAATAGCAAAATGGTAAAAATTCTTAAGAAAAATAATTTTTCTTGTAAGACGAGATAAATAGTATATCTTGTAATTTTGAAAATTTCAATTTTATTAAAATTAATATTAGTTCTGTAATATAATTATGTGTGATACGTTTCGTACCGAAGTTACTTGGTAGAAATTCATTTTTTAATATATTTAATTTAAACACTTTGATTTTTAGTTTTATCCACAAATTTATTTTTATTATTTCATGTCATGAACATGTTTTCATCCACTTGGACTGATGATGTCCAAGTGAACGAAAACATGTTAATGGCATGAAATAATAAAAATAAATTTATGGATAAAACTAAAAATTAAAGTGTTTAAATATATTAATATAATTATGGCTTTAACCAAGTACAATTCCATTTTCAAAAACAAAATAATTTTTAATGTAGAAGTGGGTTATCATAGAAGAATTTGTGTGAAAAATATAAAATGGCTAATGTCTCAACCAACAAACACGTAAGAGCTCAAGTTACATGCTGTTTGTACCATTTCGGTTAGTGCTTATCGTCACACACAAACAACTAACTCCTAAAATTTTGGCGATCGCACTGCTGCCCTACCCTAAGTGGTATAAATGGAGTGCAACTTAAGCTCTTAAGTTTCGTTGTTTGAGGCTTAAGTCTGTGTACAGAAATTAATAAAAAATATAAAACGGCCGAAATTATTCAAACAGGATCGACATGTTGTTAATACCACTTTTTGCTTCAACGGAAAAACCGTACTGCTTTGATGATATCTTTAAAATTCACATAAACGATATTGGGGTCGATTCCGGGATCTACAATTTTATGTTATGTTATGTTATTTTTGTTTTTTCAATACAATTTCCAATAGGAAGCGGGGAAATAAAATAATACCGCATACCCAATGGAAATTTTTTTTCTTACGACTTATGACTAACGAAGAGCATACCCAATGAATAGGAACAAATTAAAACAAAACTAACTTCATTGAACAAAATAATTTTCTGTTTATTTGTCAAAATCTGAAACGTCAAAATAAAATGTTTGTGTGATTTCTGAAATTATTAATATTTAATAAGAAATAACTTTTATTGATACATATTTTTATTTGTACATATTTTATTTGTACCTATACATATATAATAGTGTCCGAATAGTGTTGTTTTGTTAGACCTTTTGGATGACAAAAACAACAACAATTTTACAAACGCGGTTTACTTCATTGCATTTCTCATAACCAATAATTCCTCGTTATTTCGATTGAAAAATACACCTGGAAGTGATTATCTTCAAAAACTGCATTGTACAAAAATTTACATACGTTTTATCTTTTTGATAAGATTTTTAAACATTTTCTTAGAAGTACATGGACTAACTAACGCAAAACATAATTCAATTTCGTTTCGGTCAAACATACGCTAATAACACGATATGACTTGTCGGGCCGACGGTCGGTCTGATCAAATCAGGTAATGCATCCACACGATCCAACAAACTACCTGATATTCATTTATACTTTTGCTTGCGTTGAGTACAAATGATAAAATCTTGACGTTTGTGATTTTTATGTTTTAATTTTTAGATGTGAACAATTGAAAAAATAAAAATTGCTATCGCGCTTGTGGCGTGTTTAAATAATGGTAACAAAAAATGCAAATTATGGTCTAAAAAATGGTTGTTAGATCGCAAAAATTTAGTCATGTTCCTGTCATTTATTATTGAGCCATTTATTTGAGATGTCATATGTTTAGGGAATTCAAATTTTCAACAAAAAAATTATTTATTATTTCATTATATAATAGTTAAATAAAATTTACTAAATATGTATTATATCGTTAAAATTTAGTTATTTATTATTAAAATATATTATTTATATTTTACCAACCATCCAACAACGCTACTCACAACCTGATTTGGTCAGATGGTTGGATGACGGTCGGATGGATTTTCCATCTGACATCACCCGATAGCAAAAATTGTCATACGACAAACCTACACACGACCTGATTTTACATCTGATCTGATCAAATCAGATCGTGTGTAGGGGGTTTAAGAAACAAAACAACTTGCCAATATTTAATATATAATATATTTTCGAATTTATGAGTTCTTATCCGAATTATTTTCTACTTTATTAAATAATATCTTGTGACTGAATTGAAAATTCTTCATTTTCTATCATTTTTGATTATCATTTATATGTACATATTACATAATAATATAACCACGACTAAGTATTTCTGCATATGAGCAATGTGTTTACAATAAGTATGTATGTACGTGGAAAAGGAAAAATTCTGAATGAAAATTGCATTAATGCTTGGTTCACGTATGCGATCAAAAAATGATTCGCGAATCAAAGGAAAATTAAATCATTGAAAACATATACAAATTTCCCCCCCCAAGATGAAATAATTTTAACTTTGGGAAAATTTTGATCGGAAGCATCCAACATAATAAAAAAAAAACAAATTATGAGTAATAATGCGAAATAATTACGCTCGAAGATTGGCTTGATTCGCGAATCATTTTTTGATCGCATGCGTGAACCAAGTATAAAAGAAAAAATGATGATAACGTATACTTTATATTCGTTTTAAAGAAAATTGTGCGAGTTAACATTTTAATACAGTTATATTCCTGTAAATTATGGTTCGCATACATATAATATGGGAAACGAAGTACGAAAAGTAAAAACTTTATAAAATATGCCTGTTTAAGAGGGTTATGTATTAAAGTAATGGTATCTTGTGCAGGTTCGATAAGCTTCTGTGGGAACATTTTCTTCTAGGAATTTTTTATTATCAATAGATAATATCTAAAACTCGTGCTTAGTTTTTCCCTTTTTCCAAAATTTCTTTTAATAATTTGTTATTAGTTCTCAAAGTTGAATAAGTTGTGCAGGTTCGATCGAGACATACAACAACGGTAGGCTCAGTTTTTTTTTCACAATAAATAGCTTGAACCTGTTTTCTCGTGCCTAGTTTTTTTCTTTTGTCGATATTTTGTTTCTAAATTACCTAAATAATTAAAATAAAAACAGCTAACGCAAGAAAAATAATTTTTTTCGTGAAAATAAGTTCAGCCAAATTCCGATAGGCGAAAATTATCATTTGGTTCGTATATATGTATATATACAAAGTTTATATTTTCTCTTAGAATGTTTGTATTGACGCCTATGCCATTGTATTGAGACTAGAGAAAGTATAGAAAACGCTACCAGTGGAAAAAAAAGAAGCTTGCTTCAGATGCACCCAAGACACTTTTTCTATTTTAAAACTGATAATTTTAATATTAATTGTAGATAAATTTTTATATTTTAATGCAATATACAAATAATATTTAACTTTCTAATATCACTTTTCATAGATAATTCATAAAAAAGCAAGACTAAACTCTTTTTCATAGTAATAAAATTTTCCGCGAGAGCACAGGGGTACAAATCTCAATTGTATTCTCAACTCGGTCATTGTATTTGTGAAATTTTATTTGTTTAAAAAAAATTAAAAAGAAGAAGAAAATAAAATTACCGGACAAGTGGTGCAGTGGTTAAAGCTTCGGCACTTGGACCGGGAGGTACTGGGTTCGAATCCCATCAGAGGCTGGATGCAAAGCGAATTTTCGTCATCGATTACGATCGCTAATGTTAATAAACACAACTAAGACCCTCTGTTGGAGTGCAGAATTCAGCGCCGACCCACCGTCCATGTCAGTTTACAGGTTGACATGGAGCTTGCAATGTGCAGGTGGTATACTGTAATTGTGTGAATGGGTGGTCTGTGCGTGAATGAAAGGGGGGTATTACTTGACCTTCAAAGGACATTAAATCCACTGGACGATTAGTACTTCCTTTAAAAAAAAAAAATAATAAAAAAAAAAAAATTAAACATGCCCATGAATGAAAACGAAAAATGGATTTACGATTTTGTTTACAAATTACATATATGTACTATATTGTTGTTGTTTTTGTTTCGAAAACAATATTTTTATTTTCATTATTTCCTATGGAATGGGTACAAAGGGCCGAATGTCTAAGGCCCGAATGTCGAAGGGCCGAATGTCGAAGGGCCGAATGTGTCGAAGGGCCGAATGTGTCGAAAGGCCGAATGTGTCGAAGGGCCGAATGTGTCGAAGGGCCGAATGGGTCGAAGGACCGATTATTTTTTATTTTTTAGAAATATAATTTTTTAAATTTGTTGTTTTATGGAATATTTTGTAAATTTTTTTTTATTAAACAAATGAATTTCTTATAAATTTTACTTTATATTCATAAAATTCTACGTATCCATCAATCAGCGATACATTTTGGTAAAGGAAAATTTTGTCATGCAAAAAATAATTAAATTAAATAAAAAAAAATTATTTCTAAAAACAAAAAATCAAAAAATAAAAATTCGGCCCTTCGACATTCGGCCCTTTGATATCATACCTTTCCTATGTAGTTTCGTAGAATGGTGTAGAAAAATCAACTAAATTTGAATGTTAGGTGACATTTGTACGTATGGAGATATTTTCAGTTTATTTACAACTGTTTTATAATCAAATAATGATTTTAATTGTTGGTAGGATTACTAACAGATGCATCCACACAGTTATATGGAATTTGTGATCTTTTTAAATGAATGTTGATTAAAAATCTGCGTGTTTGAGAATAAAGAATAAAGTGGTTTATCTGATAAGTTTTGAATGCAGCAAACTCGAAGATATACAATAAATATATTTTGTGCATTTCCCGATTTTCACAACAATATAACAGAAATGACTCGATGACAAAAGAGAGGAATACGGCCAAGAAATTATGACAAAAATAATTGCGTACATATACATACATACTTAACGTTGCAAATCTTACTAAAAATTAAATTTCGGTTAGCATAAACTCGGCCAAGAAACTCCGTCTTTTTCTTGACAAGATCTGATTTCATTATTTGTTTCCAATGGTTGAAGAACTACCAACAACGATCTACATATTTTCATATCTCAGAGCTATACCGATGACCTAATCGTTATAGTTTCCTATAAACACCTAAATGTACTATATGATTTAATACAACGCACTCTAAAAGTTGTGAAAATGTAGTGCTTTGAGAAGAGGCTGTGCTCTAATCCATCTAAAACTAGTATACTACTCTTTAGGAGGAGTTAAAATATTTATGAACTGTATGCGCAATCTCCTTTTGGGAAACGATGGTAAGATTGATGATCATGGCAGTATGAACATCATTTGATCATAGAGTTTGACTCCTAGTAGATTTGGAACCTAGTAGCTTTCACTTGATCAACGATCATAAGACACTCTATGGTTTAAATGCATTGTATATGCAGCAGAGCATACAGGACTCACTTTCTGTGCAATTGCTGATTCTAATCCAGCTGTTTCAGGCTTAAATATTATATTGTAGTGATCAATTATAATCCACATTTAATAAACAAACAAGATGTCGTGCCGGAATTTCGATTCACTAAAGAATGAAGACTCCATCTGACACAGTTATCAATCAGCTGTCACTGAACATTTAGACCGACACAACATAAACCACGAGCCTAAAACAAACACCTAGGGTCAGAGATAAGTTATCTAGTCTGCCATAAAAGCCGCAACAGAAAATACAATTGGACGAAGACCACTATGATGACGTAATGATTTATTTAACGATCATAGTGCCGTCAACTCGGCGAAAACAAGCAAAAACTGTGTGAAAAATGGTTAACTCGTAATAATAGGAGCTCTCAAACAGAATGTTTCTGCTGCAGAAAAGCTACAACCAAACTCCTCTGACAAAAGTAATGAGGAAATGTATTAAAATTTCGCGTTGCATATTCAATAAGTCAGGCAAATTATTGGATATACAGATTATATCGTGCTTCTTGGCCGAAGAATAAATGATGCTGGATATTATTTTTGATACAAAACTTCATTGAATTAAGGTTCGACTAAATGATTTCAAGGACAGATTATACCGCTTGATTAACACGCACAACGATCTTGTTTGAAAATCAACCGCAATCAAATAAAGTTGTTATCAACACCTAAGAGCATTCCTACAAAATTTAGCAAACCTTGGAGAAAACGACTTTAACTTTGAAAACTGATACTTTAAATATCTTGGCTCAAATATAACAAACAAATGATATCTAGTGGCACTATTCTGGCTATCTTAGATTTTTTTCTTGGAATTTTATTTGCAAAAATAAAAAAATAGTATTATATAAATATTTTACCCAGTTTCCTAATCTCAGGGAAAGCCAGAATAGTGCCACGAGTCTTTTAGCACAATCAAAGTTGTTGCGATTAAAATATCTTTCGCAATCTTGTAAAATCGCACTTTATAAAGCACTAATTTATTTATTTAATTATAAATAAATTATAAGCTGCTAAGAACTTATCCCATTAGACAAAATCAATTTATTACAATAAAACACTTATAAGACATGCGCTAACTTTCGGAAATCATGGTTTGACTTGACCACCAACAAATGTACACCCAATGACAATAAAAAGTTTCCACTACTAAATTTATACAAATTAAACATTTGAAAAAGAATTTCTCTTATAAAAATAGTTAAATCACCGAAAAATTTGTTTTTAATGTTAAATCTATAAACATTATTTTCAGTTTTTCGCAGTCTTGAAAATATAGTGTAACAAATAACAGTTTTATATATTTAAAAAAAATGAAATCTAATCGTCAAATTTCTTTGGAGCAGAAAGTCGAAATTATCAGTTTTTATAAAAATAATGTTAGTAAACGGGAAATTGCGCGTAGAGTAAAGCGTAGCCACACAGCTATAAATAAAATAATTAAGAAATATGAAGAAAATGGTAGCATTTTACGAAAAAAAGGTTCCGCAAGACCGCGTAGAACTTCCGCTTGAGACGAATCCCACATGAAGCAGCTATGTCTGCAAAATCGATTTGCACCGGCCACTCAAATTCATTTTGAGATAACAAAATCTCAAATAACACCATGTAGTGTGCGTACGATCCAACGGCGACTGAATATAATGGGACTAAAATCAAGATCTCCGGCAAAAAAGCCTTTATTATCCAAGAAGATGAAGTTTAAAAGATTAGCCTGGTGTGGCACACACGAAAATTGGGTCGAAAATGATTGGTCAAAAGTAATTTTTTCTGACGAATCAAAATTTAATTTAATTGGGCCGGATGGTACTCTGAAGATCAGAAGAAGAATAGGAGAACGGTATAATGAAGAATGTACTGTCTCCACTGTCAAACATGCTCCTTATGTTATGGTCTGGGGATGCATAACATTTTATGGAGTTGGTAATATTCTATTACTAGAAGGATCAGTGAATGGCGCGAAGTACATTGATATAATAAATGATGGTGTTGTGCCAACTATTGAACAACTTTTTAGTGAAGTGGATAGTGTAATATTTCAGGATGATTCCGCTCAATGCCATAGAGCTAAAATTGTAAGTATTTTAGACAGGGAGCTCGTGATTCAGGAAATTTTTGATATTGTTATGATATGTTTTGTAATACAGGTGGATAAACACAAACAAAAGTTGGGAATTTCTTCGTTATCGTGGCCAGGGAATAGTCCAGATCTCAATCCGATTGAGAATTTATGGTATGTAATGAGCAAAAAGATTAGAGAAAAGAAACCTTCAACCATTAAAATGTTAAGGGAAGTAATTGAAGATGTCTGGCAGAATAGTATGAGCCATGAGTATATTCAAAATCTTTATAAATCTATGCCCAGGCGTATCGAAGCGGTCATCAAAGCGAAAGATGGCCCCACTGCTTATTAATAATAGTGTGTGACTGTAATGAATTTAAAATAGTCCTTATATCTTTTAAAATTGATCTGAAATAAATTAGAATTTCTTTTTATGGAAGATGTTACAGAAATTATTTTGAACAATTTAAATTAAGTTATTTTTATCACGCAAACTAAACCCAGAATTGTCTCTTTTTTTTTGTTTAAGTTACTAATGCCGTAACACGAAATGAAAATTAAATAAATTGTTTGCAAATTATTACAACACAACCTTATAATTGATTTATTTTCAATATTTTCCAATTTTCTTTTAACTCTGGTATAGATATGTAAATAAAAACTAAAAAATTGCAGTGGAAACTTTTTATTGTAGTAGAGTGTAGATTAATTCAATTAAGGTTGCGAACAACAAATATCGGATTCGAATGCCTCACGAAATTAAGCATCTTCAGTCTATAACTGTGATATTAAAGGATGCATTAAATCCGACCGAGCTAGATGGTTGAGCCACGTTGAAAGATACCCATCTAACTGTATGATAAGAAAAACATTATATCAACAATAAGTTGGCATACAGCGTAGCGGTTGAAGTAGACTATACTGGTGTGACGACATTCAAAAACATCTACGAGTAAAAGGATCTGTCATATCCCAGATGTTATTCAAGCTGTCTGTTCTATGGCAAGGTATCGCTGTTGAACTGAGAAGGCCAGTTGTTGTTTGTAAACGAAATGAATTAACTTTAAAAACTAACTTAACTTAATTAACTTTATGAATTAACTGGTAATTCTTCGTCGAAACACCTAAGTAAATCAAAGAATGTGATTGTTTTGTACGCCCCTTGTAGAACTTACTTCTGCGTTTAATCAAAGACACACAGACAACTTTTAAAAGCCACTTAACCGATATTCAGCGATATAGTGATTGGTAAATCTGCAAAAACTCAAAATAATAATTGTTCAGAAAATCTTGATCGTAATTATTATGCTTTGCAAGAGAAAGCAAAATGAAACCGGTGACGCTGGAATCCGCTTTTGTAGCGAATGTGCGCACACAGCGTGTTGTGCTGCAAAACTGCAAATTGTGCTCTGCTTGTGGACGATTGCCTTTTAGAAAAATTAATTTTTTTTCGCCAATAGTTTTAGCAATCAGTGAGTGCAAATGTTATACTCGATTTGAATCTACATCATAAATAAGACTTTTTGCATAATAAACAAGTTTTTCAAAAATACCTGACTCCTGCATTTCTGGAACCAGATTTATGTCACCCGATTTTCCTCCGTTATAAAAGTAAATATCGCAATGTGTTTGTTAACCAAACACATGAAAAGGCGCGTTATCAAAATCTTTTTGTAACATGGTAATTTTTTTCTTTTTATTTTCTCCTTCGAAATTCTTTGTAAGTTTTTGCGATATTGTACAGCTTTCGAAAAACCAACAGAAAGTCTTTTTAAATTTGATCTTACACTTTCCGTGGTTTAATAGAAAAAGTTGTATTGATAATCAGTTCCCGCATTTTCCTCCGGAAATTACGAAACAAATGATTTCGACATTTGATTTTTCCAATGTGAGTAGTTAATATGCTTGTTTTTCGAAACGAACCTATGGACTAACATAGATTCGTTTCGAAAAACAAGCATTTGCCGATACGGTTAGCAACGGAACCCCGTCGAGATATTTATTGCCTTTTTCAATTGCTATATCTTTAGCTTGTGTAACGGAATTCTATTTAATTCCGTTACTAACCTATCTCAAATATAAAATTATTTTCTTATCGGCATGACTTTGGAGATAATATCTCCAACTATATCTAATTCATGTATTAGTCATGCTACCTCTTCGCATTTTCTTTTACATCTATTTACCACAAGGCCATTTCACTAATTCATGTTAGAATTTTTGTTAATAAACTTCAGTTGAGTAAGCGTAAATAGGTTTATGCAATTTGATGCCTTTAGTTTTCAAGTACACGATGAATGCAAGTGGTTGGTTTATATTTAGCATAGACAAATTTACGAATATGTCAACCTATGTAGAAATTAAAACCATTTGTATTTGTTGTTGTACAAACTTCCGCAAGTAATAAATACAAGTCGGAAATCTACAACAAGCGGTTTCTATAATTTTTTTTCTGGTGTGTCATCAAAAATATGTAAGTCGATTGAGAGAGCACTTTTAATCACTGTGTGAAAAATGCTAATCCCGCCTCTCAACAACAAATTAACTTTTTCGAGGAAGATAACCGCGTGTTTTGGTGGCAGTAGGTGTTTAGATAGACCAACAAGTGGTCAGTTGGGGAGTTGAATTTTAGAATTCATTGGTGAAGTAACTTGCTCGACAGTTTTGTTAATTTTTTTTTAGTGTTTGTAAATTGTCGGGAAATTTTATGGAAAATAAACTTGTTTTAATTCAATTGTTTATATTTTTTTTTTTACGTTTTTTCTTGTGTGTTTCTCAGTGGATTCAAAACATAATTGTTATTGATTAAATTAAATTAAATTACAAAACACAAAAATAGTATCACAAAATTGAGTCATTATGATAAAAAAAAACTTAAAGTATGTTGAGATAAATTAAAAGTTTGAAATAGACAAGAATATAAAATATATAAAAACAAATGTCTAAGAACTTCATATCTAAGAAATTTTCTTTAAAAATGAAATTTTTGTCTAATAAATGAATTAAATCTAAATAGAAAGTGCAATAAATGAGTTTGGAATTATGATTATAATATGGTGTTACATTAAAATAAATTGTGCTAGTAGATTGTAAATTCTAGTATTTTAATAAAATAGACAAGAATAGTTATATTGACTTTAGTTTTTCTTCTGCTGTGTTTAATTAGAAAAGCGTGTTAACCAGGATTTAAGGTAAGTGTGTGTTTGTGAAATAAAACAATTAAATAACGGTGGTGGGTTGAGATCAACCGCTACACAAAAGGAAGCTGTCGTTGCTCAGCACCCCTCTTCCTTTTTGTGGCGTTGATGGCATACCACTATCACATCTTACTAACATTTTAGTCAGTTAGGGCCTATGGGCCAAAATAATTTTTATTTAGTAAAGTTAGGGTAAGGATGTCTGACTAGACATCTTAAATATACAACCACGGTCAGGCCTGCCCACGTGATGGGCTGATAGGCTGGCCCACTGCTTCGGGGTCCGAATACCCCAATTTCCTTCTCCCACAGTCCATTCATTTTCTTTCTAACTAAATGCGGTAATCTAGGCCATTGTCTTGGGTGCCCCAAAAACCCACACCGTTCCCCTCTACTAGACTGAGCTGCGGGAACCAACGCCGCATGGGGCACCAGAGGATAGCGGCAAAAATCTATGAAGCCGGGTTAGCTTTGGCGGTAGTTTAATCCGTTTCACTATATTGCAGCAATATAGATTTAATCAGTTTCACTTGTATTGCAGCAATATAGATTTCTACTTTGGAAGAACTTGAAAAATCAATTTGAACTTGTTTTAGAACTAGTGTAAACGTTTTACTTGACATAAAGGGAATATTTAACACCGCAAGAAACTATTCTGTCTGCATAAAACCAGTCCAAATTGCAATGCCACCGACAACGGACAAATTATTTAAATTTGTGTTTGCATCCGAATCTTATGTTAAACTAGTATCTATTGAAAATTGTTCGTTGCACATGTTACATTTGAGAAACAATTTCGACACTAAACCACGTCTCTATTCTCTCAAAACTACTACCTAAATTAGATAAATTATTTTTTTTTAAAACTATGAATCGAAATTATTCGGTTACCTTCGACTCGGAAAAATGAAGGTGAATTGTCTGGGGAATTATTTCCTTTTACTAATTCTGAGTTTAAAATAACTTGTTCAGTAGATTTCTCAAATTCAGTAGGCTGAGAGGTAGCATCGTTTACATTTTCTTGTTGAGAATTCGAAAGCTCAGGGCTGGGATGTTCTAACATCACCATGTTTCGATAATTTATCAAAGTTTATTTCTCGTTTCTGTAGAATAAAATTTATCTCTGTTTCAATTTTTTTATCGTTTACCAGCCTGCTAGATTGCAATATTGTGATGTTTCTACTGTGTTTCTATCACCAAATAATTTTTTTTTGATTGTAGAATAAAAATAATTGAAATAGATATTGTTCAAATATATTCTAGTACGAGGGCAAATAAAAAAGTCTTGCAATATCATATGAAAAAAAGAGTGAGTGAGCCGCAGTCCTTTAATGCAGCTTGAGCAATATTAGCCTTGTGCACTGGTGCATTGTCGTGAAGAAGCAAGTTTTTTTTCCTAAGTTTCCTTGGCCGTTTTTTCCGGATCGCTTTTTTCAATTTTCGCAAAACCTCTGCGTAATATATGTCTGTGATTGTGGTTTTCGGTGGCATATAATCGATTATCAAAATTCCTCCAGCATCCCAAAAAATTGTTGCCAAAACCTTACCAGCAGACGGTTGAGTTTTGAATTTCTTTGGTGGTGATTCACTACTATTAATCCATTGCATCGATTCTTGTTTGGTTTACGGATCCCAGTGATGAAGCCATGTTTCATCGCCTGTTATTATGTTATCCAAGAAATTTTCTGGATCTTCTTTGTACATATCTAAAATCGCCTTTGAAGTAGAACACGCATTTTTTTTTGTTCTGCATTCAACAAACGGGGAACCCATCGCGTACTTACTTTCGACATGTGAAGATGGTCATGTAATATAGTATATGTGGTACCGTATGAAAGAGAAAGTCTCCACGCTAACCGCGGAACAGAAATACGCCGGTCCTCCAATACAATAGATTCGGCCAAAATTACGTTTTCATGGCTAATAGCATCTGCTGGCCGACCCGAGCGGTTGTCGTCTTCTAATGACTCCCGACCACTTTTGAATAATTTTACCCACCTTGTTACTGTCGCATATGATGGTGCAGATTCGCCGTAAACTTTTGATATATAGTTGAATATTATATAAATTGCATTTCGTCCATCTTTACAGAAAAATTTAATAACGGCGCGATATTCAATTTCATTCATTTTAAGAAAAATTCAAACACGTGTTACTAAATTGACAAAAACAAACGAACTGTAAAATTTACATCGAAATGTTCTTTCTAGAAGTTTCATCGCGACAAAAAATGGTTTTGAAAAAAATATTGTTGTCTCACTCACTTTTTTTTTTTCATATGATATTGCAAGACTTCGATATACCCTCGTAGGTTGTAATAGCAATAGAGAAGAAATAATTGATAAACGAAACAGAAGTGAAATTAATTCTAGCAGAAAGAGACGTAGACTTCGATAAAATATCGCATAATGGTGATGTTAGAACATCCCAGCCCAGATTCTGTTGCATCGACTAATACTTGCAACAGCTTCTGAAGATTTCTTCTCAATAAAAAACTAAAAACGCAGAATTACAACATTTTTTTATACGCCTCATTACAAAATAATTTTGGATTTTTAAAATGAAATAATGAAAAATCAAATTCAATTACAGGCAAACACAGATAATATTATAATATCTATGAGATAAATAAATTTTTAAATAATAAAAAAACTCTCAGTATTTAAAAAAAAATCTGTATTCCACAGGCAGGAACATCACCTAGCGAAAAATAAACTGCTTCAATAAAATTATTACCACCAGCTGATCATTTTTCTATATGGTTGATAATATAGAACCAATGCCTCCTAAACTACATGCCTCTTACTACACTCATTTTTCGCACATGAGCATGACACGTCAATTTATGTCTAAACCGAGACTGCGCAATAATAATGTTAAGATATTTACACTAACAAAACAACTAGAGAAAGCAACGTCGACTTAGCGTGTCGTCATCATTTGGTGTAAGCGGCCTGTAGTTTAGAAGGCATTGAAAGAACACAAAATATCGTAGCAATTAGCAAAACAGACAAGAAAAATACGCTCTTTACTCACAAAAATATTTTATGTGCGAGCATATTAAAATAAATGCAATATGTACTTTATAATATTGATTCTTCTACATAGCTATTCCAAATTTTTATTAATCTCTTCCTTAGATTATATAGATAACGTACCAATACAAATTTCAATACAAAACACAAGCGAAACTAGAAGTACTAAAAATGAATGGGTAAACGAGAGGTACATATACATAAAATAGAGAAACACAGATGAGGTGAAAAATGGAAAATTTTCGTTATTTTAAAGTGTTTTTTGGTTGTGATTGATGTGAATGAAAACTATTTAGTTTACAATAAATAAGTGAATAATCAAGTGCTCTATTATACTAAAATAACCAAGTGTAGTGTGTTCCAGTGTGAAAACACACGATTATCAAGAAAAAAGGAAATTTCTTTTCACAAGTAACTTTTTTGACAGTGTTTACAAACTCTTTAATTGTTTTTTCTAATTAAACTTCTAATTGATTTTAATAATATTTCACAAATTTATAGTATATATATGCATAATTAAATATGTTCAGTGATAAAGGTGATTTATTTTAAATTTAATTGAATAAAAATAAGTGAAACATTCGGATTTAAAAACAAACACGGGAAAAAGTTGCTCTTCATTTTAGAAAATAACAGTAAATAAATCGTAAATTGTCATTGAAAATCCAGTGGCGTTGCTAAAATTTTTATATTTAATTTGTATGGGGCAGCGATTCGCTATTTAGTTGTATTAAATTTTGTGATTTATTTTCTTTTTTAATTCGTTTAATTTCAAGTATAAGGAATTAATATGCATATAGTATATGATTTACAAATATTCAAAATCAGTTATGAATTTTAATAGTAAAAGTATATTGTTGATATTAATAAATCGATTAATTTTAACGATACAGGATATTTTAATATGGTTTAAATAATTTAGCATAACATTAGATATAATATAGGTATAATATTATGATCTTTATTAGAATGTTTTAATCTATGTGTACCTACATACTTATTTAAAGTAATGAAATATCTTATGTTATAGTTACCTATAACTTATACTTATTGTATTATTTTTAAGTTTTATTTAATATTATACAATTATTATTTTATTATTATAATGCATTAATAAAAAAATTTAAAAATAAAATAATTTTCATTTAATTTATTTTTTGCCCCGGCCCTATATAAAAGAATTTACACCGCCACTACTTGATGTTATGAAATTTATAATGTTGTTATCCCGCATTCTTCTTTCTCTTTTCCAAAAAAATATCAAAACAATAATAAAAACATTACAAAATTGATACTTCAAAACAATACTGTCGGTATTCTATCTATAGTATAATCTAAGATCTCTTCCGAGAGAAATTAAAAACTATAATACCAACACTTCATAAATAGTTAAAATTTTTAATTGGCATTTGGTAACCAATACAATGTTAAATGATTTATTAGGTACGAATGCATAAGTAAAGGATATGAATTGTAGCTAATTTAGTTTTTAGGTTAGTTTCAAAATTAAATTTTATTTTGGTAAAGAACACTCTTAAGGTCGATTTATATTATCCATTACGTTCAGTTCCTTCACGTACCGTGTCTTAGAAATATTGTTGAAAAGAATGTTTTGTCTGAAGTCTGAACGCGAAAAATACGAAAGAATAGCGAGGAAAGTGGAATTCATATATATTCGAACAACAAAAATCAAAATAAAATTAAATTGCTACTAAAACATTTTTGGATTTTTTGTTATGGTTTAGTCTATACGTAACCAAAGAAAGATACGAATATATCCAGCATGTGTGAAATAAATTTTTTATTCTCTTCTTGCCAATCTTATGCTAATGTTTGTCGCCACTAAATTTTTCTTATATGCTCTTTTAAATTATCCCACATATTTTATAGTTGTTTTAGTCTAATAAACTATAAAATATAAAAAAAATTGTTAAAGGAAAATAAAGTAAGGACTGAGCATACGAGTATTTAGATTATCTGATGAATTGAGCAATAAAACATGTGTTCATATTTTCTATTGTATCCGTTTTAAATTTTTTTATCATTTAACGTTTATACAGGGTGTTTGTTGTATGAAACGGCAAAATTTTATGGCAGATAGGGTGGGTCATTTGGGAGCCTTATCCTATGGAACAGATTTCCAAAATTTCAAATGTGAAAACATTTTCTCTTGGTATAAACTATTTATTATTTAATTATACAACTATTTATTATTTAATTATACAATGTACTTTTCGCGTGATAAACTTTATTTCCCAAACTTGCATACACAAAAATTAAATTGCTACTAAAACATTTTGAATTTTTATGTTATCTTTTACTATATACGTAACCAAAAAATACGAATATATACGATAATCATACGATGAAAATGTCTGAACTGATAGTATAAATTGATGGTGTCTGTACACGGTAGGTGCAGGAACTGAACGGAACGGATAATATAAATCGGCATTAATAGCATATAGAAAAAATAATTACCCATTTTACGAAATTTAGCTATTTAAAATCTCTTTTTCTCTATACATATAGAAAGAATACATTTATTTTGTTTTTTATAAATACAGTAAACGCTCGATTTAACGGACCCCGATTTAACGAACGCTCGATTTAACGGACGCTCGATTTAACGAACGCTCGATTTAACAGACGATTTTTGGAAGAAATTCTGGAATTGGTCATTTGGGATGGAACTCGATCAATTCTTAACCGATTATGATGGGATTGGGTATGTTGGATGGAAATGGGATTATTGAACGATTTTTGGAAGAAGTTCTGGAATATGGCCACCTGGGACGGAACTCGACCAATTCTTAACTGATTATGATGGGATTGGGTATGTTGGATGGAAATGGGATTGTTGAACGATTTTTGGAAGAAGTTCTGGAATATGGCCACCTAGGACGGAACTCGACCAATTCTTAACCGATTATGATGGGATTGGGTATGTTGGATGGAAATGGGATTATTGAACGATTTTTGAAGAAGTTCTGGAATATGGCCACCTGGGACGGAACTCGACCAATTCTTAACTGATTATGATGGGATTGGGTATGTTGGATGGAAATGGGATTATTGAACGATTTTTGGAAGAAGTTCTGGAATATGGTCACCTAGGACGGAACTCGACCAATTCTTAACCGATTATGATGGGATTGGGTATGTTGGATGGAAATGGGATTATTGAACGATTTTTGGAAGAAGTTCTGGAATATGGCCACCTGGGACGGAACTCGACCAATTCTTAACTGATTATGATGGGATTGGGTATGTTGGATGGAAATGGAATTATTGAACGATTTTTGGAAAAAGTTCTGGAATATGGCCATCTGGGATGGAACTCAACCAATTCTTAACTGATTATGATGGGATTTGGTATGTTGGATGGAAATGGGATTATTGAACGATTTTTGGAAGAAGTTCTGGAATATGGCCACCTGGGACGGAACTCGACCAATTCTTAACTGATTATGATGGGATTGGGTATGTTGGATGGAAATGGGATTGTTGAACCATTTTTGGAAGAAGTTCTGGAATATGGCCCCCTGGGACGGAACTCAACCAATTCTTAACTGATTATGATGGGATTGGGTATGTTGGATGGAAATGGGATTATTGAACGATTTTTGGAAGAAGTTCTGGAATATGGTCACCTTGGACGGAACTCGACCAATTCTTAACTGATTATGATGGGATTTGGTATGTTGGATGGAAATGGGATTATTGAACGATTTTTGGAAGAAGTTCTGGAATATGGCCATATGGCCGTATTGCAAATATCTCTGGATTGTGTAAATTTCCTCTTGGTTCGAAAGTTTCTGAAGATCTCAAGGTCTTAGAAAACGTCATATTCCATGTTACCGTGAACAGTTTTTGAGGTCGTTTTTGATAAGAATACAGTAAACTCGATTTAATGGATACCGGTGTGAAGTTTTTAACGAAAAGTGTAGCTACACAAATTAATGAAAAGTGTAGCTACACTAATTAACGAAAAGTGTAGCTACACAAATTAATGAAACGTGTAGCTACACAAATTAACGAAAAGTGTAGCAATTAAAAGTGTAAATAAAACACCTTAAAAAAAATAAAAAAGACCTGGAAAAATTTAACTACCTGAGAAATTAAATAAAATTAATAACATGGAGAAAATTAAAAGACCTGGGGTTGCTTCACGGCAATTTATGTATCGGTAAATTTAATGAATTTCCTTATATTGGTCAAAATACCTGCTACACTATGGCCGATCCCAGAAAACTCAGAGATGTTTATCAAGTGTGGGCATATATTTTCGAAAAGTGGATGAACCGTCCTGTTCGAAACAGTTAACCACATCAAAATAAAAAGACCTGGGGTTGCTTCACGGGAATTTATGTATTGGTAAATTTAATGAATTTTCTTATATTGGTCAAAATACATGCTACACTATGGCCGATCCCAGAAAAGTCAGAGATGTTTATCAAGTGTGGGCATATATTTTCGAAAAGTGGATGAACCGTCCTGTTCGAAACAGTTAACCACATCAAAATAAAAAGACCTGGGGTTGCTTCACGGGAATTTATGTATTGGTAAATTTAATGAATATACTAATATTGGTCAAAATACCTGCTACACTATGGCCGATTCCATATGCCCACACTTGATAACATCTCTGAGTTCTCTGGGATCGGCCATAGTGGAGCAGGTATAGGACCAATATAAGAAAATTCATTAAATTTACCAATACATAAATTCCCGTGAAGCAACCCCAGGTCTTTTTATTTTGATGTGGTTAACTGTTTCGAACAGGACGGTTCATCCACTTTTCGAAAATATATGCCCACACTTGATAAACATCTCTGACTTTTCTGGGATCGGCCATAGTGTAGCAGGTATTTTGACCAATATAAGAAAATTCATTAAATTTACCAATACATAAATTCCCGTGAAGCAACCCCAGGTCTTTTTATTTTGATGTGGTTAACTGTTTCGAACAGGACGGTTCATCCACTTTTCGAAAATATATGCCCACACTTGATAAACATCTCTGAGTTTTCTGGGATCGGCCATAGTGTAGCAGGTATTTTGACCAATATAAGGAAATTCATTAAATTTACCGATACATAAATTGCCGTGAAGCAACCCCAGGTCTTTTAATTTTCTCCATGTTATTAATTTTATTTAATTTCTCAGGTAGTTAAATTTTTCCAGGTCTTTTTTATTTTTTTTAAGGTGTTTTATTTACACTTTTAATTGCTACACTTTTCGTTAATTTGTGTAGCTACACGTTTCATTAATTTGTGTAGCTACACTTTTCGTTAATTAGTGTAGCTACACTTTTCATTAATTTGTGTAGCTACACTTTTCGTTAAAAACTTCACACCGGTATCCATTAAATCGAGTTTACTGTATTCTTATCAAAAACGACCTCAAAAACTGTTCACGGTAACATGGAATATGACGTTTTCTAAGACCTTGAGATCTTCAGAAACTTTCGAACCAAGCGGAAATTTACACAATCCCGAGATATTTGCAATACGGCCATATGGCCATATTCCAGAACTTTTTCCAAAAATCGTTCAATAATCCCATTTCCATCCAACATACCAAATCCCATCATAATCAGTTAAGAATTGAACAAGATCCGTCCAAGGTGACCATATTCCAGAACTTCTTCCAAAAATCGTTCAATAATCCCATTTCCATCCAACATACCCAATCCCATCATAATCAGTTAAGAATTGGTTGAGTTCCGTCCCAGATGGCCATATTCCAGAACTTCTTCCAAAAATCATTAAATAATCCCATTTCCATCCAACATACCCAATCCCATCATAATCAGTTAAGAATTGGTTGAGTTCCGTCCCAGGTGGCCATATTCCAGAACTTCTTCCAAAAATCGTTCAACAATCCCATTTCCATCCAACATACCCAATCCCATCATAATCGGTTAAGAATTGGTCGAGTTCCGTCCCAGGTGGCCATATTCCAGAACTTCTTCCAAAAATCATTAAATAATCCCATTTCAATCCAACATACCCAATCCCATCATAATCGGTTAAGAATTGGTCGAGTTCCGTCCCAGGTGAACATATTCCAGAACTTCTTCCAAAAATCATTAGATAATCCCATTTCAATCCAACATACCCAATCCCATCATAATCGGTTAAGAATTGAATTAGTTCCGTCCCAGATGGCCATATTCCAGAACTTCTTCCAAAAATCATTAAATAATCCCATTTCAATCCAACATACCCAATCCCATCATAATCGGTTAAGAAACTACTGACTTCCGTCTCAGATGGCCATATTCCAGAACTTCTTCCAAAAACTGTTTATGAATCTCATTACCATCCAACAAACAAAATCCCATCATAATCGGTTAAGAGATAAACGAGTTCTGTCCTAGGTGACCATATTTCAGAACAAGTGTAAAATCTTTAGTTGATTAAATTTAAAAATTTTCCATTCGGATTTAACAGACATTCGGATTTAACAGACACCCCCAATTAGTCTTTTAAATCGAGCGTTTACTGTATTCATTATACATACACACATAAACAACTAAATCGTGCGTAAGAGCGCTCGTTTTTAATAAGCCGACAGTATGATCATCGTGTTGTTTTGTTATTGATTCTTTCATTTATTAAGTTAGAAGTTATGTTTAAGTTAAGTTAGTTTAAGTTTTTTTTTTACTATGTAGTTTAAAAAGAATACGAACTTTTTTTCTTGTGTTCAAAAACGTGTAACAAGGAAAGGCAGATAATCCAAAATATATCGTGGTCTCGTACTGAGGTAACATGCATACAACTAGTAACCAATTATATATTTTGATTAGCTGTTATTTTACTACAAGAAAATTATCATTCTTACCTACTTATTCTATGATTATACATTATATTTTCTGCTTTCTCATTCCTAAACAATTGTAACCGAAAATTAGACATGTTTCTCAAATTATAGTTATGTATGCCATTATTATAGATTAATCTATCACACAGATATTCAGGATATAAATTGTTTCATTTTAAAAATTATTATTAAGCCATTTACTTTAATTCTTTGCGTAACGTTTAACCATTCTAGTGCATGTAACATACACTTTATTGAAGTATATCTGTTTACCCTTACAATAATTTTTGCAATCTATCTAGCATTTCTTGAGTTGACATAAATAAAATCGATGAACAATATTCCAAATGAGGTTTAATCATAACATTATACGAGTTTAATTGAATTATTGAATTGAAATAAGTGGAATAGATATTGTTCAAATATGTATATCCTAGTAGGTTGTGACAACAATAGAGAAGAAATGATAAACAAAACAGAAGTCAAATTAATTCTAGCAGAAAGAGACGTAGACTTCGATAAAATATCGAAAAATGGTGATGTTACGAGGGCAAATCAAAAAGTCTTGCAATATCATATGAAAAAAAAGAGTGAGTGAGACAGCAATATTTTTATTTTTCGACATAATCTCCTTTAAGGTTTATACATTTGTCACATCGATCAATTAACTTGCCTAAACCCTCTAAAAAAAAGATTTCATTTACAACAGACTGTACTTCATAGTCACTGGAAAATTTCCGACCCTTAGTGTTTTTTCAAATTGGAAAACAGACAGTAGTCACTGGGTGCCAAGCCTGGACTGTATGGTGGATGCGGAATTTCCATGAAGCCGCAGTCCTTTAATGCAGCTTGAGCAATATTAGCCTTGTGCACTGGTGCATTGTCGAGAAGAAGCAAGATTTTTTTCTTAACTTTCCTTGCCCGTTTTTTCAATTTTCGCAAAACCTCTGCGTAATATATGCCTGTGATTGTGGTTTTCGGTGGAATATAATCGATTATCAAAATTCCTTAAGCATCCCAAAAAATTGTTGCCAAAACCTTACCCGCAGACGGTTGAGTTTTGAATTTCTTTGGTGGTGGTTCACTACGTTTAATCCATTGCATCGATTCTTGTTTGGATTCCGGATCCCAGTGATGAAGCCATGTTTCATCGCCTGTTATTATGTTATCCAACAAATTTTCTGGATCTTCTTTGTACATATCTAAAATCGTCTTTGAAGTTTGAACACGCATCTTTTTTGTTCTGCATTCAACAAACGGGGAACCCATCGCGCACTTACTTTCGACAAGTGAAGGTGGTCATGTAATATAGTATATGTGGTACCGTATGAAAGAGAAAGTCTCCACGCTAACCGCGGAACTGAAATACGCCGGTCCTCCAATACAATAGATTCGGCCAAAATTACGTTTTCATGGCTAATAGCATCTGCTGGCCGACCCGAGCGGTTGTCGTCTTCTAATGACTCCCGACCACTTTTGAATAATTTTACACACCTTGTTACTGTCGCATATGATGGTGCAGATTCGCCGTAAACTTTTGATATATAGTTGAATATATAAATTGCATTTCGTCCATCTTTACAGAAAAATTGAATAACGGCGGCGATATTCAATTTCATTCATTTTAAGAAAAATTCAAAACACGTGTTACTGACAAAACGTTATAGACAAAAACAAACGAACTGTAAAATTTACTCGCAATGTTCTTCTAGAAGTTTCATCGCGACAAAAAATAGTTTTGAAAAATATGTTGTTGTCTCACTCACTCTTTTTTTTCATATGATATTGCAAGACTTTTTGATATACCCTCTTAAAACATCCCAGCCGATTGCGAAACCAATTTCTTTAAAACATTTAACTGGCGCATAACAAACCGGCCGTTAGTCATTTTTCTATGCAACCGGGCATAAGACTATTAAAGGCTAACTGTAAAGAGGTTTTTCGTTAATAGATTTCTGTAAAAGAATCTCGTAATTGGTAATCTCTCACATCATTTCCATTCCAATCTTGATAATCGCGTATTAAGACCTAGAACAACCTGATGCACACGTTTTTCGTGGTTTAGAGGAGAAATATTAAGAAAATTGATGTTTACCTTTCTAAAAAACGACCAACTTTGAAACCTAACTATAGACAAAATAAATATTTTATTTCGATAATCATGTATTAACACTTCAATATTTAATTTCATCATAAAGAATTAGGTCAATCGGTAATTTTTTGTAGCCAAGAACTGATTTCTAGTACACATCGTTTTCGACAAGTTGAGTACCATACAATCTTACGGGATTCAGCAAAACTTTGACTTAAAAATTCCTTTTACATCTTGCCCCTAACTGGATTCGAACCACATTATTATTTCTGTCGAAATTGGCTTATTGATTGATTTACACCCATTACATGATCAGTAATAATGTCATTACTTGCTGGGAATGACATTAATAATGATCATGTAATGTGCGGTATTGAAGAATGATGTTTAGTAATGATGTAAATCCGGATTTTCTGATTTCGAGACATCATTACTTGTGTGTGACGTCAATACTGTCATTAATAATGATAGTGTAGGGTTTTCGTCATTACTATTTGTAAATCATTACATACTTTTTAGTTCTACTCTATTTAAATATGTATATACAATTGTTTTTCGGGATTGCTGACGACAAAAGGAAGGATTTGTCGTCGGCTGGAGGAATTTTTTAACGTTTTTTTTAATGTTAAAATTATATTTTTTTTATCAAATGAAAATATATGTAATATTTATTTTAGGTAAGTAAGCACCCGATTTAACGGACACAAAAATATAATTTAACATATATTAATATATATGTAAAAAAAATTATTAATATGTAAAATATTAATGTAATATATTCTATCATTTTGATATACATAATATTATGTATAATACTCGTTGAAAAGATTTTTTGGCCGATCACAATATTTTTTTTTTTGCGGTCGGCGAGTTTTGTGTATATAGAGTAGAACTAAATTTGTATACAAAACAATTAATTAGAACTTAAGTAATGACGATAATAATGATGTGTTGGAATCACCGTGTAATGGTACCATAACTAAAAAGAGTAATGACACAAGTAATGACATTACTAGTAATGACATTATTACTGATCATGTAATGGGTGTAATTGATATAGATTGCTATCTGTGATGATCAAATAGAGATAAAAATGTAATGCAATGTTTATAGGGTAGAGAGTGGAAACGAAAATGAAATAAAGAACTGGTAGTGGAGTTATGCGTGTGAAGTTGAATAAAGCGGTCACAATACAGAAGGTATTTATTAAATTATAACGTGTGTAAAACGCATCCATTACAATGGCGACGAGAAAAATATTTTAATAAAGAAGCAAAATAGATTAAATAATAAAAGTGATTAAATTCGAGAAGAAAAATTGATGATTAAATTCGGTAAAACATAAAAAGAATAAAATTGATTAAATTCGAAGAAAAAAAAAAAAGGAAAAAGTGATTAAATTCGAGAAGAAAATTTGTAATTAAATACGGACAATAAACGTGTTCAAAAAAAAAAAAAAAAAAAAAAAGAAAAAGAAAGAGAAAAGATGGCTGCCACGCTAGATACAATGCCGAAAATGGAAACAACGGGAAACCAAGTAGCAAATTGGACAAAATGGAAACGAGCGTTGGGTATTTTGATAGACGCCAAAGAAATTAAAGACGAAAAAGTAAAAAAATCGCTGTTACTACATTATGGAGGTTTAGATATACAGGAAATATACTATAGTATGGTAAATGATTTCCCAACTAAAATGAAGAATGCCGAAGGGGAAGAAGTAGATAAATCTCCCTACCAAATAGCGATGGATGTATTGGATGCTTATTTTTTGCCAAAATCAAATGCTACAATTGAAAGGAAAGAATTTAGACAACTGAAACAGAACGACGGAGAGTCAATCAATGAATTTATAGTGCGAATTAAAACCAAAGCAGACAAATGCGAGTTTACGGATATAAACGAACAAATAAGGGATCAAGTTATATATGGAACAAGACACCCAGAGATTGAGACGAAGTTAATTGAAAAAGGATCTGTCAAAATAGGAATTAATGACATCATTGCTATGATACAAGCAGTTGAGCTGAAAGAGGCAAGAATACATAAAGTGGAAATGATAAAAACAAATAAAACCCATCACAATACAGAAGGTATTTATTAAATTATAACGTGTGTAAAACGCATCCATTACAATGGCGACGAGGATGGGATGAAACGTCAGATTGACATTACCATTGTTGAAGGCGAAGGCACTTCATTACTAGGTCTGGAGGATTCATTGCGGCTGAACCTAATATCCATAAATGTTAATATGATAGAATCAAGCAACAAAACAGGAAAGTTAAAAAATATACAAGTAGAAATCGAATTGAACGATACTATAAAGCCAGTGAGACAAGCGTTGCGTCGTGTTCCATTACCATTGAGAGATAAAGTAGCCAAAAAATTAAAAGAGTACATGGAGGATGACATCATTGAAAAAGTAGACGGTACGTCCAGATGGATATCTCCGTTGGTAGTAATACCAAAGGACAAAGGTAAAGATGTCAGGTTGTGTATCGACATGAGAAGAGCAAATGAAGCGGTAAAGAAGGAGGTACATCCACTGCCAACATTTGAAGATTTGATACCTCAATTACATCACAGTACGGTGTTCTCAAAACTGGACATTAAAAACGCGTTCCATCAGGTGGAAATAAGTCCATCATCGAGAGACATAACGACGTTCATAACAGACATTGGCTTATTCAGATTCAAACGATTAATATTCGGTTTAAATTCAGCTAGTGAGATATTCCAGCGTTTAATAGAGAACTTGTTCATCAACGTAGAAGGTGTATTAATATATATAGATGACATCCTGGTTTTTGGGGAAACAGAAGAAAAACATGATGCAACATTAAAAAAAGTAATGGAGATAATAAAAAACAATGGGTTGGTCTTAAACAACAACAAATGCAACTACAGAAAACCGCAAGTAACGTTTATGGGCCACATAATATCAAAAGAGGGTATTTCTCCAACGCTAGACAGAGTAAAAGATATACAATTATTTAGAGCACCAAAGACAAAGGAAGAAATGCGCAGTTTTCTGGGTTTACTCAATTATGTCGGTAGATTCATTCCGAATCTGGCAACATTGATGGAACCACTAAAAGTACTAACGAGGAAAGATAAAAAATTTCATTGGTCCGATAAACTTCAGTCAGTTTTTAATATGGCGAAGAAGTTGATCATGAAAGAAACCAAATTAGGGTTTTACAACAAAAATGACAAAACTACAATTATTGCTGATGCAAGTCCTGTCGCTCTGGGAGCAGTATTGACGCAGGAGAATGGAGGACAACCAAGAATTATTGCATATGCGTCCAAAGGATTGACATCGGTAGAGAGAAACTATTCTCAAACAGAGAGAGAGGCACTTGCAATTGTATGGGCAGCAGAGAAATTTCGTATGTATGTAATGGGAAAGAGATTCGACATGATAACGGACCATAAATCTCTTGAAACACTTTTTAAATCAACTTCGAAACCGTGTGCTAGAATTGAGAGATGGATACTACGATTGCAAGCTTTTAACATGCGGGTAATATACAAGCCAGGAAAAACAAACTTAGCTGACCCATTATCGAGATTATGTGAGAAGGAAAGTGAAATATTCGATGATAAATGTGAAATGTACATCAACCTAATATTAAACATTTCAAAACCAAAGGCGATGACATTAGAAGAAATCGAAAGTGAAACACAAAAGGACGACGAACTAGTTTTGTTAATAGACACATTACAAAAGAGCATTGATACAAAATATTGGCCTGAAGACATCAGCCAATATAAAAGGTACGTAGATGAATTGAGTGTAATAAATGGGGTAATTTTACGCCACAATAAAATAGTAATTCCACGAGGTTTGCAAGAAGACATATTAAGATTGGCACATGAAGGTCATCCAGGTGAGAACATGATGAAAAGAAGATTGAGGATCAAAGTATGGTGGTACGGGATGGATAAACAGGCGGTCGAATTTGTAAAAGGTTGCAATAGTTGTCAAATCGTAGGAAAAGCACCAAATCCAGAACCATTGAGAATAATCGAGTTACCTAAGGAATGTTGGTATCAAATAAGAATTGATATAATGGGACCAGTCCCATCGGGTCATAACATATTGGTAACTGTTGATAGCCATAGTCGGTATGTTTTGGTAGACATTTTAACCACAATAACCAGTGAGAAGGTAATCAAAAGTTTACAGGATATGTTCATTAGATTTGGGTTACCAACTATAATAATTAGTGACAATGCGTCATATTTCAAAAGCAAAGAGTTCAAAGAATTTGCAGAGGAGTACAACATAATGCTGCGACATACCATTCCATACTCTCCACAGTCAAATGGAGAAGTTGAGAGACAAAATCTATCGTTGTTAAAAAGATTAAAAATAGCAGGTGTACAAGGAACCGATTGGAAGGAAGAACTGAACGATTGGTTAAGGCTCTATAATAATAGTACACATCCGTCAACAAGTGCAATTCCTTCTCAGGTCATGTTTAATAGAGTGTTCAGAGAAAAATTACCGTCAATAGACACAAAACCTGAAATATTTGATGAGGACATGCGATATAATGATAGAGAGATGAAATTGAAAAGAAAGGAATATGTGGACATCCGTAGACAAGCAACGACATCGAAAATTACTGAAGGAGATAAGGTGTTGAAACAAAACGAGAGGATTATTAACAAATTAACTCCAACATATGATCCAGAGCCATGCAAGGTGTTAAGCAGAAATGGAAATGCAGTACTGATAGAAGATGGAGGTGGAAAGCAATCATTGAAGCGAGCAGATCAATTGAAGTTGCTGAAAGAAAACATCCAGCAAGAGGGTCAAGAAGTCATCACGACAGCCTCCAGTGAAATCATAGATCAGCCTCAGATTGAAATTAAAGAACCACTAGAAATGGAAAGAAGAACTCCTAGAATAAGAAAGACACCGAAGTATTTAGAAGAGTATGTAGTCAATCAGGCTACGATTTAATTTTAAGTTGAATTAATTCATTTTATATAAAAAAAAAAAAAAAAATAAAAAAAAAAAAAAAAAAAAGAAAGGAGTAATGTGATGATCAAATAGAGATAAAAATGTAATGCAATGTTTATAGGGTAGAGAGTGGAAACGAAAATGAAATAAAGAACTGGTAGTGGAGTTATGCGTGTGAAGTTGAATAAAGCGGTCACAATACATAAGGTATTTATTAAATTATAACGTGTGTAAAACGCATCCATTACACTATCTTAAATACAATTCTACATATTTCAATTTATATTTTCTGCATTTCTACTAAAAACGTGGCACAATTCAGGCTGCTGACGAGAATAGTGTATTCAGTCCAAGTAGAATTGGTATAATGAAATGGAAAAATAATCTCACAAAACAAAATACATAATATATTTTCGCAAGAAAGACATGAATTTTTATTATCATCAAATCCTGTAGATCGCATATTTTATACCGCAGCGCACCCATATATTAAAAAGTATTCTGTGGCGCACCGTTAGAAAAGTAGGGTTTACTAAAATGTGGTAGATTCTATTTGAGATTGTACACCCAATGTGTATTTTGTTTGAGCTGATTATAAAACTAAACTAAATTATACTCACCAATTGTTGTCCGGCATCAAATTTCTCCGTTCTTCATCATCTGGGCGAATGGGTAATTCAGAAACAGGTGCATATTGTGTGTGTGAAACAAGCGGATCAGTCGATGGATTAAGCGCTAAAACTTGCCCACCTCCTGGACCTTGAAGTTGGCGCGCAAATCCTTGTTTTTTAGACAGTCGGCATGGGCATACACAACTTCGACGCCAATCAGCTACTTTTATGTATAATCCTAATAGTATAAACCCCGTTATTGTTATAAATACGCCGGCTATAACAAATCCAATATCAAATCCTTCCGTTGTATCGTTATTTTCCAAATTTAGTTCATCTAAGTGTTGCTCTGTATCAGCGAAATCAGCGGCACCATCTGCTATCATGGCAACGCCAGCGGCAATGGATATTAACGCAAGTATCAGTAGACAAAACTGCGGTAATGGCTTTTTAAGTACTTTCAAAGGAGATACTGAAGAAGTTTGTGCAAGGAGACCACCTGGTCGTGATTCATACGATACAGTGGTTGGTTGATAAACTGGATTGCTTGTTGGCATCTTGATTAATTGGTTCAACTTTAAAAAATAGGTTTGAATAATAGCAATTTATACTTCAGTGTAAAATAAACCATATGACATCATCAAATTAAATAAGTGAGGTTAAGATTACCTACTTTCTACGTAAAAATGAGACGAATTCAAATTTTTTACTTACTCGTAATAAGTCTTAACGGAAACACAATACAACCAACTTTACAATAACCCAACTTTAAAACTAACAATTACAACTGTTTTACAGTATTCAATTTGTCATTTTATACATTCATTTATAGTTTGTACACAAGAAAAAAAAAACGAACCTTCAACTTTTTTCTATAGAATTTTTTATTTGTAAGAAATTCTTATATTTAATTTGTTCCAATCACAATTCAATTTTTGATATTTAGTTCTGGAGAACCACCACTTTATAGTGATTTATATTTCTTCGAGTCAAATACTTTATTGTAAAATAAATAACAATTGAGAAAAATATGCACTAAACAATTTAGTTTGTTTGTTACTCATTTCTCTGTTTGGGAATCAAATGACATTACTATTGATATCGATAAATTCAATGCAACGTTGCCGGCTGAAACGATCAGCTGCTTTATGGGTTGTATGGTTCACTGGGGTGTGTCGATTTTTTCCAATATTCAACAGAGACGACACAACGTTTTCGCATACGTATAACCCTTTTCCTACCAAAAAAAATTTGGATTAATAAAGTCCAAGCCACACAAATGCGTGAATAAAAAAACATACACCCCGCGACACTTGATTACTCCAATGCCTTCTAAACTACTGGCCACTTACACCAACTGATGACGACACGCTAAGTCGACGGTTCAACTAGATGGCAGATAAATTTTAAAAAGGAAAATTACATCACAAAATAAATATATTATTATATTTAGTTGCAATTATTACATCGAAGTAGAAGGTTATTCATTTTTTATTTCCGTTTTCCAGTTTTTTCTAGTTTTTGGCTCCGCCTCGTTCTCATAAAACCAAAATAAATTTCGTCATACAAAATTACAAAACAATAAAAATATTATTTCTCTCTCCAGTTGTTTTGTAATTTTATTAATTTGTTTAGTTTCGAACAAACTGTTGAAGCCGAAGGATATTCGTGTTTTAATTTTTCTAGTAATGCATGTACATTTTTATTTCAGATTTTGGCATTTTTTTGTCATTTTTATCCAACATAAGTCGATTTGTAATATCATCTAATTCAAAATTGTTGTAATTGGTACGTAGATTCTATAAAAATAGGAAAAGAAGTACGGATATCATGTAAAATACAGAAAAAGGCATCGCATCGCACGGATTTGACTAATTATGTGACACTAAATGAAAATGACAATAAAATACAAAAATGAAATGACAAAAATAGAAACAAAATGATCACATAATATTCTCTGCTCTCACGGTTTTATTTATATTTTTGTAGGGGAATACACTAGAACTTTGTATTCCGTTATCTAAATAGGCGCATTTCTTTAAATTCTCATTAACTTCTTGAATGTGGATCGAAAAAATTCAATTCATGAATTAAGAAAATCAATTACACTAAAATTGTTCATAATTTATTAATTTATTGTATAATAATTCAGATTTTTATTTGTTAAGTTTGTGAAATTTATTGCCGTCGTAATAAGAAGGCAAAGTGTATTATTTTTATTTAATTATGCTGACATCTGGTTGTCGACTTACGTTGTCGTCATCAGCAAAAAATGAATGTTGTCACAGGCCAGTACTATAGAAGGCACTGATTACTCTCACTTGAAAATTGTCCATAAAACCTAAGATAATGCGCCTAATTATTTGAAATGTTTTCATCACCTTTTTTTATATCTTATCTAACTTTCCAATGACTAATACACATATATGCGTACAATGCTAAGTGGAAAATCCCCATTTCGATGATTTTGCTTATTTAAACTGCGACACTTGATTACCCTCATCTGTGAAATTAAGTAATAAAACCCTTTGTGTTTTATTTTTTGATATTTTTTTCTTTATTTAATATTTAGTGTGTCTTCCATTGTTCTTTACAACATCATAAATTCTATTAGGCAAAGACCTATAAAGATTTTGTATCAATTCGACCGGCACTTTCTCACAACGTCTGGGTCTGTATGTAGAATTGTAATCGAAGGAACTGTGTCAGACTCCTTTGAAATAACATCTGGTGTTCGACAGGGAGATGCACTCGCGCCTGTGCTGTTCAATCTGGCGCTTGGGTACGTAGTGAGGAATAGCAACATCGTAACTTCGCCCTGTATATTTAATAAATCAGGCCAAATTCTTGGATATGCAGATGATATCGTGCTTCTTGGCCGAAGACCTAGCGATATCAAAGACAGTTTCGTGCCGCTCGATCGCTGCGCAAGAAGACTTGGTTTGAAGGTGAACAGTAGCAAAACCAAATTTGTATCAACACCCAGGAACATCTCCATGGCAAATCTCTCCCATGGCAAATACCTCGGGTCAGTTATAACATCATCAAATGACATGCAGGCAGATATAAAAGCCCGAATAGCTGCCGCACATCGAGTTTTCTACGCCCAATAAAATTATTGCGATCTAGACATCTATCGCAGTCGTGCAAGCTCGCACTTTATAAAGCACTCATAAGACCTGTGCTGGCTTTCGGAAGCGAGAGCTGGACCATGACCACTAATGATTGTAGATTGTTATCAACTTTCGAAAGGAAGGTCATTCGCTCCATCTTTGGTCCAATTAAAGTCGCGAACAATGAATATCGGATTCGCATGAACCACGAGATAAAGCAAATTCTTGGAGGTTGCGATATTATCGGATTCATCAAATCCAATCGAGTGAAATGGGTTAGCCTCTTACCTATTGAGGCCAGCCCGGTTTCACAGAATTTGCCACTACCCATGTTCGCACTCCTTGCGGCATTTATTCCCGCAGCTCAGTCTTTTAGAGGAAAATGGCGTGGGTATTGGAGTGCATGGATAGCGGCCTTGCTAGCCGCAGAAGAAAGAGGGAACAGTTGAGTGGGGTAACGGACCCCTACATAGTGGCAGTGTCGTCGACCCGTTATGCGGATCGAGTCGACCGAGGTTGTATATTATGGTGTTTACACCACCATATTAGATCAACTAATACGAAAACGAAAATATATTGGCCTCGGGCCCACAACAGAAGTTAGTAAGTATATTTTGGGTACCACGGCGGTTTTGGCAGAAGGGGAAAGAGTGCCTATGTCACAACATTCCCGTCCCGAGAGACAGCCAAAAGAACACCCTGCTACCTGGGCCGTAAGAGTTAGTATGGTGAGCCCAGTATACTTACCAATTTACCGCTTTGTTCTTCACCGCAACAAAAACCCCCCAAAAAACACACAATATTTTACTTTACGTTAGACTACACAGAAAACTTTATTCACCAAAAAAAACAAAACAAAAACAAAAAAAACTAGGTATTTAACTTAATTATCCGCCGAGCTGAGCTACTACACGGATCATTAATGTTCACTGACTGCCCTTAACCAAGACAATTTCGCGGTATTTATTCCAAAATTAATTACTTGTTGAGAGAGAGAATTTACATTTTAACCCAGTGATTAAAATTGTTCTCTCAATCAACTTACATTTTATTTTTGATGACAATCCAGAAAACTTTTAGAAACCGCGCATGTTGTGAATTTCCGGCTCGTATTTGCTACTAGCGGAAGTTTGTATAACAACAAATACGGATGGTTTTGATTTTCACATAGGTTGACGTATTCGTAAATATGTCAACGCTATACATAAATAAACCACTTGCATTTATCGTGTACTTGAAAAATGTAGAGATGTCGAATTACATAAACTATTTACGCTTACCCCACAGAAACTCATTAAAAAAAATTCTAACATGAATTAATTAAATGGCCTTGTAGTAAATAAACGTAAAAAGAAAATGTGAAGACGTAGCATGACTGGTACATAAGTTAGATATAGTTAGAGAATTATCTCCAAAGTCATGCAGATAAGAAAATTATTAGTTTTTTGTTTGGGATAGGTTAGTAACGGAATTAAATAGAATTCCGTTACAGAGTGGGGAAAACCCAATCCCTGAGAATGAAAAGAGATCTCATGCTCTGTTTAGGGGGACGTGGTTTAATGAGTCAGTCTGTAGGTACTTGAAGTAGCCCAACGTGGCGGACGCCCCACACCCTGAGATAGTCTCAAAGCCGGGCAACTAAACCTAATTATTAAAACTAATTATTATTCTCTAAAACTAGTTACATACACTAATAGAATGAGCCTTAGTGATTGTTTTATTTATATATAAGAAAGGTTTAATCGTATTTGCGCTATCCATTCGAGATGGCTCCAAGCACTAGCTGGTGTGTTTTTGAATTTATGCATTTCAAAAATTTCGGGGCCAACCTCTATCCATGTAGCAAGTTAGATTTGGTCCACGTGTCCTCCCTATTTGAAAATAAATTTTACCATGCTAATTAAATTTATTCCCACTACTCACTCCTTTTTCAAAAAAAAAAAATATGATTTTCTGCAAAATCAAGTTTTTGACTTAGAGTTATTTTGAATGGAGCGCATTAACGCATAACAAGGTTAACCAAATATTTTTACGAAAAATTGATTGTTAAAATACTTAATAAGTATATTTTAATTTTGTTTAAATTTAGAAAATTTTGCATACTTAAAATTAACAACAACTAGTGCCTTATGAATGTACAAAATTTGAATTTTAATTAAGCAAAAAAAACTTACAAAAACTGTACGAAATTAATCGAAAATGAATAAATTTAATGTGATTTACATTGTGATGTTGGATCCTGGATGCAGCCTTGGTTGGTTATGTTGAACGTCGAGTAGAGAACAGTAACGCCGCCATTTTGTTGCCGCTACTTGGCTTCATCCTTCTGACTAGCAATCGTGTAAACTGGTACTTTGTTGATCTGACTGCTAACCACGATAAGCTTCATAGTAGAATGTTGCTTGTCAGGCATATTCACCCCTGCTGTTTGGCGGAACTACGTTGGTTGAATCCCATATACCATTATGAAATATTTACATTTATCCTCTATAGCTTCATGAAGAAATGGCTCCTCTACCTAGTGCAGAAACTATGGTGGGTGGTGGTTGGATGTTAAAGCCTATCCCTCTCACATTGATTTCGTATTACGCTTATAACTTATACGAGGTGCGTGTATTATTTTGACGTCCAAGTTATCGCAGATCGTATTCGTATTGAAACTCAATAGTTACTGGGTAGTATTTTCAGTTTGATGATTTTCGATTCAGGTTTAGTTAGCTTGTACCAACCGAGGTCAAGATGCATTTGTCACCTGGTTTGATGCGAACGGCAGGAAATGCTGATCTTCAATTCTGTCCCTATGATAACCGCCACGCTTTTAAAGAAAGCAATGTACTCTCTGGTATTCAACGACCTAATTAGATCGCTCCGGGCTCTCGTTTTAACTTGATGGGTTCAACAATATGAATAGCTATTGGTGGTATCGGTTGATTTTGGTCCAATGAGTATGACATCTTTCATATGTTTATTGGGTTTATTTTGTTCAGTTTGGTGTTATAAACAAGTTTCACATACTCCAACGCCAAGTTAATGAATAAGCACAGCGTAGGTTCGTCTCAAATATCCTGACGTTGTTAACCGGTTTATAGCACTGACGGTGTTAAACGGCTTATGCTTCCTGCAAAATGTAACGCACGGAACTGTTCCCACTCGTGTTGAGCATTCGTAGTATGTTTAATTTCTTTTCTTGACATGGTACTCCTTTATCCCGTCCTACTCTGTATCACATTATCTTTACTACTTTCATTCTAACCCTGTTGAATTTACTAATCTAGTTAAAATATTAATTTTAGATTTGTCAGAAGTTTTCTATAACATTTAAAATTTGAATATATCTTTTTAGTCCTTAACTTAACCTATACCAACTATCTATCATCATAGATGGCGCTACCTCAATCCCACTTTGCCAAATTATCTGGATGAGATTGAGCTAACTTCATCCTCTAACTTATTTACTAATTTCTTAACCTTAATTTTATATTTCCCTAACTAATATCTTAACTAATGACGCTGGTATATTATCTAATATCGCGCACGATACCAGCCTTCACTTTACCATTACATCATCTATGTAGATGCCCAACTAAGCATAGATGGTCTAATGGGAAAGTGGATGATGTATACGACCGCGTTTTCTCCGGCGGCGCTTCCAATTTCTGTGGAAGATCTTCATTAGAAACTTTCGATTGTCATACACTTTGTACCCGTGTGTACGTTTTGAGTAATTTAAGAACTCCCTATTAGCAGATTGTGTCCTACCACGTATTGTCTTGGTATCCATACGTTGGACTATGAATCGCCTCAATGTTTGTCTGATTCTTAATTGCCTCTTGCTATATCCATATGGTAATGCCTTGTACGTTTTACACCTCTTTTTCTTTCTGCGAGGTGAGCTTTTTTTGTTTTGTGAGGCTCGTATTTTATTTTTATTATATAATTTGATGGACATCCCCCTGAGGTTAGATTCTGATGCTCTATTACGTGATGAAGGTATTAGTCTCGATGAGGTACCACTTAGTGATAGCGCATTAACATCAAAACGGTCATCTACACCTATTTCTTTACCGCTCGTGATCATCTCTTGTAGCGTATCACTATGTTTTAATTCGGTGTCATTAGCAATTTTAGCTACGATGTAGATTGCAACGCCACAAATTCAGAGTTTTGAGATGATAGTGTCTCAGGTACTCGGTGTACCAACTTCAGTTCACCAACCTGGTCAACCACACCTCCCGAAGGATTTTCATCCTCTTTTAAAAGGCAAATTAACGATGAGCTACTTGATGTTATGACAGCAGCACTACATACGCCATTTGAATTTAACGTTGATTGAAACGTTACTTGTGATGTTTGCGACGATGGTTCGGTACTATTTATATTTTGAGCTATCTGATCATCGTTTGTTACTAGCGTGAATCCCGGTAATGGTCTTTCTGATGTTGTCTGAACTAAACTGTATGAATCAGTTGAATGAGCAACTATTGGTGAATCACCTACTGGTTTATCTGGCAGGCTTTGCTTCTTGTGTAATTTTTGCATTAGCCTGAGGTGTTGTCGCTGCGCGCGCTCATTTTTATAGTACGCACTTGACGCGGAGTAGGTTAACGCACTATTTGGTGACACGTTTTGAACCTCCTCAAATTCCCTTAAACACGCTTTAGCCTCTTGTTCGGGTATTTTGATGACCAAATCCTCTAATTCTTCTTGAGCTTGCTTGGATGTCAGCCTACCCCGTTTGGCCCGGCCTATTATCCTTCCACTTTCGGTTACAGCTTCATCCAAGCTCTCGAACATCTTAAATGACTCTTTGGTTTTACTTACCCGATTGGTCCTACCCTGGATATGCACTAGTTTTGCCATCCCCTCGGGCAACCAATCGGCCACAGTGGTATTGTTCCTCAGATTCTCAACCATCCCTTGACACAGCAGTAGAAGTTTCTTGATGCATGCCTCTATCTCACGCTGCGGTTGTTTTTGCGCGGCGACATGTGCCTTGAATGGCGCTAGAAATGGATCTTCACGCTCTACTTCTAATCTGCGAATTAACACTTGCTTCAAGGTTTGGGATACTTCCTGGTTAGCCTTAACTACCAGGTTGCGCACCTCCAACTCTATGCGCAACTCGTCCTTGCTCAATTTTTCTATGTTGGACTCCATCCTGAGACAGAGTTCCTAACTATTACTTATTTAAATAAAAAAATTATACTTACTATAAACCTAACATCTTATAAAAAAAAATAATTCAAAATATATACAACCACGGTTTATTCCGACCCCCACCATGGGTCGACAATAAGAATACCACTATTATTGGGTCAAACAAGGAAAAGGAAAAGGAACAAATTTATAATTTTGATCAGCTTGCTAATCTACCTTCAATTATGCAGTGGGCGTCCCAACTACTTACGAGTGATCCTCACTGCCATGTTAGTTAGACTAACGAAACTGATTAAAGTACCTGCTTGATCATGTCATCAGCCTTACCCTCGTTCCACAATCCAGATTCCTATCCTACCTTTGGAGACAATGGATCGTGTGAGTGATAAGTCAGAACTGGTACGCAATAATCCGATATCTACGAGGCCAAATGCTCAGCTCTCGCGGCCGGATTATTGTTTTATCAAGAAGGAACGATAACTCGCCGGCTATCGCTAAGATTTCCACAACGTGTCCCATAACCTACTTGTAACTTATGTCCAAAACTTGGAGTCATATAACCGTCCACAATCAGAACACAAGATTGAACAGCTACAAGTGCTATGCCCTGGACGTACTTAATCTAAAAAGGAGGACTGGCGAACCCATCCCTAAGGATGCAAATTTAAAATTGAATTGACGAGGTGAAGTACAGCGAAACCTAACTAACGTTGTGGGTGGAAATCTACTTTTTAGCCAAATTTATCCTCACTTGGCGTAACTTCTTACTACAAACTGGGTTATTAACTACTGAGGAAAAATTGAGGGGGCAATCTTTACCATCTGACCGGGATATGGAATGATGTTTCAAATTTAACTGGGAATGTGCAGCCCTTTATACCCCCGGTATCTTCCCCGGCCGAGAAAGAGATATGCACATTGCCCCAGGGATCACACCATTCACCCTTGCCTGTACAGAATTGAAAGATTGTTAGTTGTACCAGGTACCGAAAACCGTACAACTCGATAATTAATTCTTGAGAAATGGTTGGTGTTGCTACTACCGAAAATTTTTTTTTTCTTTAACATATCGACAACATTTGAGACAGTGGTTCATTAAATGCACGCATTTAAACGCCATATGAAACAGTGATGCCTATATACCAACAATTTATTTACATTGGAAACAGATGTTGTGTTCCAGTTTATGACAATCCTAAATATATAAATTTTAAATTCCAAATGCTATCACGAATGTTGGTTTATCCCCCAGAGTGTGGGTTGGGACATGCCACAGATAAACCAAGAATTCGAAAATCCAGCAATGCAACTTAAAAGTTTTAGATTCACCCCGGTATGCTTATGACCCACCACTGAATCTGGTCAGGCATGCCTCTAGAGCATGACCGCTGCCATACTCATACCGGTCAGAATCTCATATCTGCATTGACAAAAACTTATAAATAAATCATTTAAATAAATTGTTAAAGACAGGGAACAGATGTTGTGCCCCCCGGTTTGGGCGCCACTTGAAAAAGTGGTGCCTACATAAATAATTTTAATAAATTGTGGAACAGATGTTGTGCTCCCCGGTTTGGGCGTCACTTGAAACGGGTTAGCCTCTTACCTATTGAGGCCAGCCCGGTTTCACAGAATTTGCCACTACCCATGTTCGCACTCCTTGCGGCATTTATTCCCGCAGCTCAGTCTTTTAGAGGAAAATGGCGTGGGTATTGGAGTGCATGGATAGCGGCCTTGCTAGCCGCAGAAGAAAAAGGGAACAGTTGAGTGGGGTAACGGACCCCTACATAGTGGCAGTGTCGTCGACCCGTTATGCGGATCGAGTCGACCGAGGTTGTATATTATGGTGTTTACACCACCATATTAGATCAACTAATACGAAAACGAAAATATATTGGCCTCGGGCCCACAACAGAAGTTAGTAAGTATATTTTAGGTACCACGGCGGTTTTGGCAGAAGGGGAAAGAGTACCTATGTCACAACATTCCCGTCCCGAGAGACAGCCAAAAGAACACCCTGCTACCTGGGCCGTAAGAGTTAGTATGGTGAGCCCAGTATACTTACCAATTTACCGCTTTGTTCTTCACCGCAACAAAAACCCCCCAAAAAACACACAATATTTTACTTTACGTTAGACTACACAGAAAACTTTATTCACCAAAAAAAACAAAACAAAAACAAAAAAAACTAGGTATTTAACTTAATTATCCGCCGAGCTGAGCTACTACACGGATCATTAATGTTCACTGACTGCCCTTAACCAAGAAAATTTCGCGGTATTTATTCCAAAATTAATTACTTGTTGAGAGAGAGAATTTACATTTTAACCCAGTGATTAAAATTGTTCTCTCAATCAATTTACATTTTATTTTTGATGACAATCCAGAAAACTTTTAGAAACCGCGCATGTTGTGAATTTCCGGCTCGTATTTGCTACTAGCGGAAGTTTGTACAACAACAAATACGGATGGTTTTGATTTTCACATAGGTTGACGTATTCGTAAATATGTCAACGCTATACATAAATAAACCACTTGCATTTATCGTGTACTTGAAAAATGTAGAGATGTCGAATTACATAAACTATTTACGCTTACCCCACAGAAACTCATTAAAAAAAAAATCTAACTTGAATTAATTAAATGGCCTTGTAGTAAATAAACGTAAAAAGAAAATGTGAAGACGTAGCATGACTGGTACATAAGTTAGATATAGTTAGAGAATTATCTCCAAAGTCATGCAGATAAGAAAATTATTAGTTTTTTGTTTGGGATAGGTTAGTAACGGAATTAAATAGAATTCCGTTACACGAGTAAGATGGCTCGGCCACGTTGCAAGGTCCCCACAACAACGGATGACCAATAAAGTGTTCCATCAACAACCAGCCGGTGTGCGTCGTAGACGAAGACCCCGACTGCGCACGCGTGACGACGTCGAACAAGATCTACAGGCACTGAGATGTCGAAACTGGAGGACGAGAGCGATGAACCGAGACGGCTGGAGGACCATAGTGCAGGCGGCAAAATCCCTTCATGGGATGTGAAGCTAGAGAGAGAGAGAGAGAGAGGCACTTTCTCGAAAGCATCATAAACAGCTGCGATAAGGTCGTTCCGGCATTCGTATTGCCTTCCATTCGATTAAATTTGTCTCGATCACCATCCCCAAAGATTTTCAATAATATTTAAATCCGTATACAAAGCCGGCCAATTCAAAACTTCCACGTTATTGTCTTCAAACCACTGTTTAACTCTTGTGGCTGTGTGTATTGCTGCATTATCTTGTTGGAAAATCCAACGTTGGCCTTCAAACATTTCGTCAAAATTGATCTTTTGCACTTCTAAGAGCTTAATGTAGCTTTGCGAGTTTTGTCTGCCCCCCAGGACTACCAAATCAATAGCACCGTGAAAAGAAATTGTTGCCCATACCATGACGGAATCAACACTGGTGTGGCGGCGAGACCAGGATAGCTCCGATTTCCTCAAATCATGGAAGTAATATCTAAACCCCTCTGCTCCATCTAAATAAACTTTTTCTTGTCCGAAAAAATTACATGGAACCATTCTTCCTTCCAATGCAGATGTCCACGGCAATATTCCAATCGTGCCCTTCTATGTTGCTGGAGCAAACGTGGTTTTTTCGTAAGTTTTTGTCGACGGAGGTGTAAACACTTTTTTATTATCGTCTGAACAGTACGGACTCTGGTCGAGACTCCAATTTTCCGCTTTATTTTTTTGCATATAACATCGAATTTGAAGACCTCTTCGATTTTTTCCGTAACTTTCTAGATCTTTTAGGTAATTGTTGGTGGTCCAAGAGCTGGGCCAATTTTTTTGGAATCGCACGATTGGAATAATTTTCTTGTTTAAGCGCAAGAATCTTTCCAATTTCTACCTTTGTTATGCTCTTCCCTCGACCCATTTCCACCATTACCAACTGCAGCTGGTAATAAACTTGATAAATTAATAAAAACTATTAAACTGAACACAACTAGATTTATTTACACGCATCTTATGCCTTCGAGTCAACAACAAAATGATGAGGGTAATCAAGTGTAGCAGTAAAAATAAGTAAAAAAAATCGAAATGGGTGATTTTCCCCTTAGCATTGTACGCATATATGTGTATTAGTCATTGGTAAGTTAGAAAAGATATAAACCAAGGTGATGAAAACATTTCAAATAATTAGGTGCATTATCTTAAGTTTTATGGATTTTCAAGTGAGAGTAATCAAGTGTCGCAGAGTGTAGTATGTAATGGCGTTGTTGATAAAAAATTTCGCTTGATTGGGCCTCACCACACTTTAATTCTTCCGTCATGATTCTCTGGGTATCGATTTTGTCTCGTGAGTTACTCATTTAAAATGAGTGAAGCAAAAAAATCGAATACGCACATAGTGTAAAATATACAATTATGTCTTTGTATTTGTATTTTTCTTTTGTTCGTATTTGTGTCATGTGTATGATGAACAGTACCAAAATAACGCGATCCGGGTGAATCGGTTTAATTTTTATGATGCTTACTTTCTTTTCTCAGCATATTACGTCTGCTCTCGAGCTGTGGAGTGTCATTATTTAACATGCCAATATATTTTATATTATCTATTATCATAAATTAATTTTACATCTAATAATAAAATTTTATAGGTAAATTTATTTTAAATTTCATAAATTTTAGAAATTAAAAAAAAAATCGAAAATACATAAACAACGCAAAATATGGCGTTTACAATGGTTAACCCTTTGAGTGCCAAAAAGTGTAATCGTGTTCCCCAATACACTAGCTGAAATCATGTTTGCACTGAAAGAGTTAATATGAATAAACAAAAAAAGAATGACACGTGACTTGCATATGCAGAACAACAATCATAGGCCCATGCCACACGAGCATTTTTTCTATTTTGGCATTTTTTTTCTACCAATGTTTTGTTCTGCTCTCTCTTAAAATAAAATTTTAACTAAAATGAGTCAAAAATGTCCTTGAAATATTTTTTATTTCATTTATGTTTGAGTTGTGTGGTTGAACAGAAAATTTGTTTAAGTCGCAATTAAAACTTGTATCATAGCCATAGGTAAACGGGGAAAGAAACGAAGAAAAATGCGGCATTTTTTTTTACGTGTGGCATGGGCCATACACACGAAACTACCACAAATACATATGCTACTACTATATCATTCCGGTTATACTCATGTCGTTTCACACATTTTGAGACAAAATCGATACTGATTTCAAAAAATCTATCGACGTCCACATTTGATTTCTTTGCGCATTTCTTTTTGCTATACATAGTAAAGAAAAAGGTGTACCAAAAAATTTATTCGGATTGTTTTGTTTGCTTATAATTAAAATTAGAAATAAAAATAATTAATTTAAAACTGTAGGTTAGGTTTCAGTGGTTGATACTTAGGCCATTTTTGGCCTATTGTGATACCACGCATTCACGCCACATCATTAACCCATTCACCTACTCACACTACTACAGTATACCACCTGCACATTGCAAACTCCATGTCAACCTGTATATTGACATGAACGGTGGGTTGGCGCTGAATTCTGCACTCCATCAGAGGGTCTTAGTTGTGTTTATTAACATCACCGATTGTAGTTGATGATGAAAATTCGATTTGCATCTAGCCTCTGATGAAAAAAAAAATAATTTAAAACTGTAATATTTAATTAATATATTTAAATTTAAATTATATATTAAATTAAATATAAATTATATTTTAAATTAATCATTTTTATTTCTATTTTTTATTCTAAGCAAACAAAACAATCCAAACGAATTTTTTGGTATACTCTTTTTTTTTTACTATAGACTTTCTTTTTTTATTTGGCTGGCGCTACACGAGATTTTAATTTCTGGTTTCAAACTAAGTCGTAATAGATTTTTTATTGTTAATTTAAACCTTTATATTAGATGAAAACACCTAATTTTTTGTATTATTTTATTCTGTTCTCTCGAAAATAAAATTTAAACAAAAATCTACATCTCAAAAATGCCCTTAAATTTTTTATTTTCATTTCTATTTTTGTCATTTCCGATTCACGGACAAAAATTTTATGTCGCACAATTTTTGTCCGTGAATCCGAAATGACAAAAATAGAAATGAAAATAAAAAAATTTAAGGGCATTTTTGAGATGTAGATTTTTGTTTAAATTTTACTTTCGAGAGAACAGAATAAAATAATACAAAAAATTAGGTGTTTTCATTTAATATAAAGGTTTAAATTAACAATAAAAAATCTATTACGACTTAGTTTGAAACCAGAAATTAAAATCTCGTGTAGCACCAGCCTTTGTGTTTAATTTTTTTTTACGCATTCGTTTTGTATAGTAGCAGTAGGTAACATTCGTTCTGTATATTAACATATGCGTTAAATATTTTTCCACTGACATCTCGAAACTAAAAAATTCAACAAAAACAAATACAGGAAACCTTCCAAGAACACGATTAATTTGTTCCGTGTTCTTTAAAACCGTGTTGTTCGAGACTACAAAAAATAAAATAAAAAAAGTGTTTCTTTTCAGTGCACCTAGAATACTACTAGTATTCTAGGTGCACTGATGTATTCCACAGTGAAACAATTTTTTCAGTAAAAAATACTGAGAAACTGAAAAGAGGAATGTATACATATTAAAATTACGTTAGAGTGACAAAGAAAACAAATGTTGTAACAAAAAGTATTGAGTTTCATACTTTTTATGACAACATTTTCCCCAGTAAATACTTGTATTAATTTTACTGAAAAAAATTGTTTCATTGTGGAATACCAGCATAAAGCTTAAAAAATAGAAGTTATTTTCAATAAATAAAAAATTTATTTAATTCAAATACATTTATTTATGTAATTATTTTATTTAGTTTTCGTTTATTACATAGGATAGTTCTCTAACTTTCGCTATATTGAAAATTTTCCATAGCTGCGCAAAAATGAATGAAAATAGAACCAATGGCTGATGACACACGAGAGTTTTTTGTATTTTGGCATTTTTTTTCTACCAATGTTTTGTTCTGCTTTCTCTTAAATAAAATTTTAACTAAAATGAGTCAAAAATGTCCTTGAAATATTTTTTATTTCATTTATGTTTGAGTTGTGTGGTAGAACAGAAAATTTGTTTAAGTCGCAATTAAAACTTGTATCATAGGTAAACGGGGAAAGAAACGAAGAAAAATGCGGCATTTTTTTTTTACGTGTGGCATGGGCCAATGAATATATATTTGCGGTCTTACTTTGGTACAAGCTAATTCCATTCTGGTATAGAATTAATTGGTGCTCAAAGTAACAACCAAAAATATTTTTAATTTATTTTATTAGTTGGTAACAATTACATTTTGAAATTGAAAACAACATAAAAACGCAACTAAATATATTCAATTAAATAGTAATGTGCTAGAACATTATTGAATATTATTGCAAATCATTCGAAAAATTCGATGTCAAAATAACAAATCACTTTTATATTTTTATTGCCAACATTTAAAAATAAAAGTTTTCAATAAAACTGCCCTGGCGATGAATATTAAAACTACAGGTAGAATAGAATAACACTGCATCCCCAATGAAATTCCTTTAACTTTTTCCTTACAGAAAAGTATGAAAAAAATTTTGAGAAAAAAAAATTATTTTTTTGTTAGGTTTGTGATTTCCTTATGAAAAATGTTATCAAACTTTTAACTTTTTCCTTATGAGAAATACAATGAAGTAAACCGCATTTGCAAAATTGGTTGTTGTTGTTGTTTTTCTGCTTGTCACAAATTAAAAAATATTCAATGCATATTTGTCTTTTAACAATTAGTGTTGTATTTTGTGTCCTGTGAAAAAGTAATAAATAATATATAATATAATAATATAAAATAACAGGTAAACAAAAAATAATTTTGTAAAATGAAGTTAGCTTTACTTTGACTTTTCCCTATTCATTGGGTATGCTCTTCATAAGGAAAAAGTTAAAGGAAAAAGTTAAAGGAAAAATTATTTTGCATTGGGGATGCGCTGTAATTCTATACCAGCAGAAAAGTTGGTTTAAAATAATTCCAAATTGAAATTTCATGTATGGGATTGTTGTTGTAAATTTCTCAAAGTAAGACCGCAATTATCTCTATTCCGCGGTTCAACACTTTAATTCTTTCAGCGTGATTCTTTCTTCGTTTCTTTCCCCTTCACCCACAAACTAATTTTTTGGCGGGGAAATTGTTGATTCCTTTTTCGTCAATGTTTTTTTTTGATTTACTGATTTCTTTGCTCTATTATGTAATAAATATTTAAAGGACATCTTGTTTTTTTTGTCGTTTTTGGGTTAATTTTAGTTTAATGTTTGATGTTTAATCAAGTTTAAGTTTAATGTTCACCGTACAAGTGGTGCAGTGGTTAAAGCTTCGGCACTTGGACCGGGAGGTACTGGGTTCGAATCCCATCAGAGGCAGGATGTAAAGCAAATTTTCTTCATCGATTACGATCGGTGATGTTAATAAACACAACTTAGACCCTCTGTTGGAGTGAAGAATTCAGCGCCGACCCACCGTCCATGTCAGTTTACAGGTTGACATGGAGCTTGCAATGTGCAGGTGGTATACTGTAAATGTGTGAGTAGGTGAATGGGTGGGTGAGTGCGTGAATGAAAAGGGGAGTATTAATTGACCTTAAAAGGACATTAAATCCATTGGATGATTAATACTTTCTTTTGAAAAAAAAAAAAAAAAAAATGTTTGCTTCGAGTGCAAAAAATATATTTTTTCAACCAAGGAAGCAATTTTCGTAGCAAATGATAAATATTTTTTACTATACGAATAAATCAAAAAATATAATTTTACGCACATACATAAAAAAAGAAATTCTTTAGTAAAAAAAAGGTGTACCAAAAAAATCGTTCGGATTGTTTTGTTTGCTTATAATAAAAAGTAGAAATAAAAATGATTAATTTAAAATATAATTTATATTTAATTTAATATATAATTTAAAATAAAATATATTAATTAAATATTACAGTTTTAAATTATTTATTTTTATTTTTAATATGTATAAGCAAACAAAACAATCCGAACGAATTACCCCTACAAATGCGCAAACAAATCAAATGTGGACGTCGATTGATTTTTTGAAATCAGAGAATCACGCTGAAATTAAGTGTGGCGAGGCCCATTGGGTCTCGTCACACTTTAATTCTTTCAGCGTGATTCTCTGATTTCAAAAAATCAATCGACGTCCACATTTGATTTCTTGCGCATTTGTAGGGGGTACCAAAAAATTCGGATTGTTTTGTTTGCTTATCCCTTTCGAGTCCTGTATAGGAACCATGCGCAAATTTTAGCGAAAAAAAAATTCGATATAATTTCTTGTAGTTGCTAGAAAAACGCACGTTCAATTTTGAATATTTCATTTTTTGAAGCAGACGTGTGTGCAACGTATGTTCATTTTGTTTATGTTTACATAATTCAATTTGACGTTTCGCATTGGCGGTTAAATTTTTTGTTGTGTTTTAAATTTAATTTATCTTAACACACTTAAATAATTAAAAAAGTATCTAAGTTATTATTTTATAAACTAATATATTTAAAGCCTATACTTTTAATTTAATCAACAAAATTAGTGTTGTCCATTTCAAGTGCCATAAATATTGAAATATATCGCATGATACATTGAATAATTTTACGGGAAAGGATGTGAGCTAGATTAAACTCTTTCGATATACTGATAAAAAGTAAGATGATTTTAATTTTCATTTCAATAAATTTATCTGAATATGATTTTCATTTTTTATTAGTTTTGAAGAGATGTACCCATTCAATTAAATGTAACTGAAAATGTATATTATCATGCACACGATTTTCAAATGTCATTTTGTTTCTCGAAAAAATAAAATTAAATATAAAAAATTGTGTATTTTTAAATAAAGTTTATATTACGTTAGTATCGAGTTTTTATTTTTTTTTATCAACCAAAATAATTTTTGCTTTGAGAATAACAAAAAATTTTTTATCTGTACCTCCATATGTACTGATAAAATTTTTGTCTAAATTTATTGAGTTTTTATGTTGGTTGCATACACAAAATTTGTATAGTAGTTTGGCTGCAATCATTTATTTTTATTTAATCGAAAAAAAATTATATCTAGTTTTTTTTTCGCTAAAATCTGCGCATGGTTCCTATACTGATATCACAAATGTGAGGTACTTAATGAAAGAAAACAAAAAAAAAATTTTTTGATGTAACTAAAGACCAGACCGTACAATTGTGATAATAAATATATACCTAAGCACAAGCAGATAATTTTTTGTATAAATGTATGACGTACCGCCCAACTATCACAAACGTTACACTCAATTTTTGAGTTACTTGAAGTCATCGATAATTAAACCGTCGCATTAATTTGTGAAATTTTGGTGAGTTGACCTTTAAAACACCATGTACCAGATTCCGCAGTTTTATCCTAAAAAACATTTGGATTTTCTGAGAAAACCCACCCTCACATTTGTGTGGTGTGGGCTTTCCCATATACTTTGTCCTGGTTGTTTTTTGTTGAATAAATTCGTATTATTTAATCATATTCAAATGCCGTCTCATGTGAGCCCAGATGAACAGACAAACTGATATCGTACTCATCAAGAAATAGCAACCACAACATTTATCTTAAGAGATCAGGTTTAATTAAAAGTAAAATTAACTTTTTTTATACATTTATAACATATTCAGGTATGCATATCTCCTCTGCACCTCATTTTCCTCTATCAACCATCTACCTTTGGCAAAAACAACTAAAAAAATTATATGGCTTGAAGTCTATGTGGCACATGCGTGATAGTGAATTTTTAATCATAATATTTAAGTACTAAACAAATATAAAACGCAATTTTTGTAGGATAAATTTATGCATTAACATTTTATGAATGAATATGTATAAGAACTGGAATTTCATTCTAATTTTGTATAACTAAAAATAATTACTTTCGGTCCCCCGATTTTTCTCCTTTTGACATGATGAAACTTGTCACTTAATCAAAATTTTTTACAAAGGATATTATTACACAAACTTTAGTATTTTTAGAAGTGAAAGAATCGGTTTATAAGTGGAACCCAAATCGAGTCGAAGAATATTTTCAGAAAACCCGGAAAAAAGTTTGTCAAAACGGCGAAATTTTAACCCTCACAATTGTGACAGCTGGGCTTTAATTCATACTAAAGAGAGTTTAGAAAAATGATTTTTGGCGGTAATATTTTTTTTGTCACAAACGTGACATACTGGCTTTAAGTCATACAAATAAAAATTATTTTAACGTCATATATTGTAACCCTCACATTTGTGACATCTGGTCTACAATTAGTACAAAAAATAAATATAGTTGGACTCGAAAGGGTTATACATATTAAAAATAAAAATAATTAATTTAAAACTGTAATATTTAATTAATATATTTTATTTTAAATTATATATTAAATTAAATATAAATTATATTTTAAATTAATCATTTTTATTTCTATTTTTTATTATAAGCAAGCAAAACAATTTGAACGATTTTGTTGGTATACCCTTTTTTACTATAGCCTTTCTTTTTTATGTATGTGCGTAAAATTATGTTTTTTGATTTATACGAATAGTAAAAAATATTTATTATTTGCTGCGAAAATGGCTTCCTTGGTTGAAAAATAATATTTTTTGCACTCGAAGCAAACATTAAACTAAAATTAACCCAAAAACGGCAAATAAACAAGATGTTTATCTATCTACGTAATAGTGCGAAGAAATATTTATCTACGTAATAGTGCGAAGAATCAGTGAATCAAAAAAAAATATTGACGAAAAAAGAATCAACAATTTGCCCGCCAAAAAATTAGTTTGTGGGTGAAGGGAAAAGAAACGAAGAATCACGCTGAAAGAATTAAAGTGTGGAACCACGGATTATGTGTACTGTGTTCGACCCCCTAGTTTCTTTCCCGACGAAACGAAAGTTTGAAAACGATATCATCCTCATGCATTATATCCCGTGTGGACGCGTAGATAAGGTTTTAAAGCACCATTTTACCCCCCTCTTCAGATTTCCTGAGGCATTTAAACGCGTTAAAATATAAATTTTATGGAACCATAAATTTGAATTTTGTGTCCCAATTTAAAAGCGCTTTTTTGATCAATGGTTCAACCCTGCGAATGCGGTTTAATTGTTACGTACATAACCTCTATTTTCTGTCATATGAAAAAATTTAATTTTCGTGCTTTAACCATTCAGGTAAACTATATTTTACTTAACAATTTTTGCTTTGTTGAATTATGTCAATTTTTTGGATATCAAATAAATGAAATGAAAGCTCAAAACATAAAATTTAAAAAACTACCTGCAGAAATAATGTTTTTTTTTTTACAAACATGCTTGTGAAGTATCGGGTGTTTGATAACAGATGTCAGTTTTTAGGATAAATTTTTTATTTCAATAATATTTTATTTTTATTATCCGTTTAAATTGTAAACTACATGAAAAAAATATCTATATAAATTGAATGTTAATGAAATTTAATATATTATGAACTATATGAAAATATTTATAAAATGAATCTATTTTGATTATCACTTCCGGTATACAGTCTCCATTAAAATGGCGTTCGCCTTTTTGTGCCGGCAAACACATTCGTTCGCCATTAAACAAAGTCAACTCGCAAGTCAGTCAACGTCTGTGGTGCATTGGTGTATAAGAGAATTTAGCAGTAAAAAAATAAAAATGGGTTTACCTCGTGTATTTTTTGATATGACTATCGATAATGCCCCAGCTGGTCGCATCACAATGGAAGTAAGTAAATAATTATATATTTTTATTATATTAGAGAAATGTAGCAAAATTTCAATATAAAATACGAGCAGCCATTTGAATGTTAATCAAGGTGATTGAATTACACCATAATTGAAGTTAAAATTACTGTCTAGTCATTTTAATCAATTATATATGTTCTTTTGTTTGATATGGTTTTTATTTCCTTGTTAAAATCTTGCCAATCGACCTTAGTGAATGGGCACAGGTGCACCATGATTAAACCGGCTTTTAAATTTGTGATATGTTCCATAAAGGTGATCTCATTGAATTAAGTGTAAGGCGTCTATGGCAAATCAAATTTTACTTTTAGAAAATTTTCCATTCAATGTTGCAGAAAACAAATTTGAATAAATTAATAAAATTTTCCACTAACATACCACGTGTGTCTAGAATATACTTTTTAATACATAAAAACTGCAGTTGCATTGCTGTGATTTGATCAGTTTAAATACGTATCCATTAGATCATCTGTTCCGAGTACCTATATTGAAAATGAATTAACAAATTACTTTGCTGTAGGCGTAGACAGGCAAATGTATGTACTTTTGCAATTGTTTTGTCTTAGGTCAGGTTAATTTTTTTTCTTAGATGTGCTTTGGGTATGTAATTTATGAGATCAATACTTTCAGTAAATATAAATAATGTTAGTTATTAAAGAGATTCATCAAGGTAGGTAGGTAGCAATACAAGACAATAGACAATACAAAATAGTTGGTTAGGTTTCGTTTATATTTTGATTTTAATTGAATAACATACTAGTTTCTATAGTTTATACTTACATGTATTTGATATTACCTAAATACTTGAACACACTGATTTTTTTTTTGTTTGAATGTGAATAATGTGTATGATACTAAATTAAGAAAATATCAACTACAATTAGTAGTATATATAGTATAATCTATGTAAATGGCAAATTTTTTATCACAAAATGGTGTAAATTCTAATTAAGGTGGCAGAATTTTATAAAAGCCGCTAAGTTGAAATAATCTGCAAATCAAAAATTCTAAGTTTGGCGTTTTCTTGATATTTGCGTAGGGTTATATATCAATATTATTTTGTTATGAGTATCTAAAATTTTGTAGTTAGTATTTTTAATGATGTTTTATATTTTTTTTCCAGCTTCGGTCAGATGTGGTTCCTAAAACAGCTGAAAACTTCCGTGCTCTTTGCACCGGTGAGAAAGGTTTTGGGTATAAAGGATCTACTTTCCATCGTGTGATTCCAAATTTCATGTGCCAAGGTGGTGATTTTACCAATCACAACGGCACTGGAGGAAAATCAATCTATGGCATGAAATTCGAAGATGAAAATTTCACCCTAAAACACACCGGACCTGGAATTTTGTCAATGGCTAATGCTGGTCCCAATACAAATGGTTCCCAATTCTTTGTCACAACTTCGAAAACTACTTGGCTTGACAACCGTCATGTTGTATTTGGAGCAATCGTTGATGGTATGGATGTTGTCAAGAAAATTGAAGGCTACGGTAGCCAGTCTGGCAAAACATCGCGAACAGTTGTGGTAGCTGATTGTGGACAACTTTCTTAAATTATAATTTATACATAAGGATAAAAGTAATAATCTAAGAAATTACACAATCAGTAAAAACATTCGCATTTACAAAATAATTTGTAATTACTTCTTTTGTTAACTACATATTGACTATTCCAATTTAAAAAAATTAACAATAAACTAGTAAATGACTTCTCACTTCTCGGTATGAGTTTTTACGATTTTTTTTTTAAATTTGATCTGTAATAAACACAATAACTAATTTATATGTATTGTAAAGATATGCTTTTTAAACTTATGGTATCCATTTTTTATGTTAAGTAATTGAATTTAAATAAAATATTTAAAATTACCATTAAAATTTTGTTATCAGTTTTAAATTTGGTTAGTGATGGCGGTTTTATTTGCTGTCGTTTAAGCCCGTTGGGTATTCCAGATAAATGAGAGAATGTGATAAATGAGAGTTGTGTTTTTAAATAATGGCGAGTTTTTTCCAACCAAAAAGTAGATCAAATCGAAAAAAGATCAAATCTATCAAAAAAGATTTGATTTAGATCAAATCTCTGTCATTTTTGTGTTGGATAGAACGTAAAAAAATCAAATCTTTTTGATCTAAATCAATTCTTTTTGTTGGAAAGAACGTTACAAGATTTGATCTTTTTTCGATTTGATCTACTTTTTGGATGGAAAAAACTCGCCATAAAAGTAAAATGGTCCGTTGCATAGGTAGCAGTTTTTTACACAAATGTGATCTAAAGTAGGTGGCCATTGAATTAGCAACATTTATAAAATTTACTTTTTCGGGGAATTCAATATCAATAAAATTCATTTAACCCATTCCCGCTATACCCGTCAAAATTAGACACATCTGACCCTGAGAAGTGCTTATATTTCCGTCCTCATGCAATTCGTTTAAGTATCGTGTTGTGCGTTAATTTTTGTTTAATAGTCGGACGGCATGGTTTTAGTCCAAATTGCTTAAAGCGGCGTCGCAATGTTCTCTTCGAAATTTTGATGTCGTATTTCTTTAAAATGTCATTTATTGAAGTCGTTGATCGTTTATGATTCTGCAAAGTTAATTTTAAGATGATTCTGTCTTCCCTTTCGGATGTTTTCCTTTATTTTCTGCAATTTTTCCTGTGCGGTGGAGCCACGACCTCGCCATTTTGGAGTGATTTATTAATTCTGGACACAACGTGTTTACTGGTTCCAACTATTCTGGCAATTTCATATTGTTTTAATGATGAATGTTTCAATAAATCAGCAATACGGTGTTTTTTTGTCAATGTAATAACCGTTTTTCGCCCCATAATGATAGTACCGCGAAACTCTCAAAAATCACTTACTTTGAAGATTATAAACTATAGCACCAATACAGAACCACTAACACAATACTTAATAAAAAAAAAAATTACTCCTCATTTATTACACTATTTGAATAGTAATGTTACGTATTGTTCATCAATCGCTGGTATTGCGAAGTACAAAAAATAAAAAAAAAATATTGAAAAATAAATTCAAGAGAAATAACGGTAAATAATTTTGTGCGTCATAAACAACGATAGAAAGGTGCTATGGAATAAAGATATTATTTTCCAGAAATTGCTTGTATTAATAGTGGAATTTTAGAAAATCAAAAATTGCTAATTCAATGGCCATGTACTGTATGTTTTATCTTCTTACATTTTTAGTCTTGAAAACTCGAAACATGTGAATATAGTTTGCAAATCTTAGCTCCAACTCTTCCAGAGAAGCATTGATTCATGTCTGGAAGATTTATATTTAACACGCATCGTTTAGTAAATCTGCGATGTGAGACATCTTTAGTCAAAGGTTTAAATAAAATATATGAATAAATCTGCTTATGAGCGAGCTCCAAGTTCCGCGAAAAATCATTCATTAATTTTAGGCATGGAAATTGAAAGGACCGGGTTTTCAAAACTTCGCTCACAGCATTTAAAACATAGCTGAAATGTGCAATTGATCTACTTTAAACTTTTATCACAAAATACAAATGTAACCAGAACAGACATTGCGTAGACTAAGAAATTTGGTTCATACCTTAAATTTTTTATTGGAAACATAACTTTTAAATATGGATATTTATAATTACAGTGATTATTTTATGTTATAGCTGTTTCTTGTTAAAATACACTGTCAAAGCTTCATTATGAATCCGTGAAATAATGAATGGTTTATTTGAAATAAAATTCTTCAGAAATAATGAATTTATTTGGTCAAAAAAATGAGTCGATATTTTTCCATACAAAAACAGCGTTGTCATTTCTGTAGTTATTCTGTGCCTTTAGTATTAGGAGGAGCGCAGCGATCTTAAGCGTTCTCGCTAGAGCTACTCTAATATTGGGTTTACACCAGAGCTACTTTAATAGTATAATACTTTTTTTGCTAATAAAGTAGTTTGTTTAACAAATATAATTTTTTTTTATTTAATACCACAAATGGAAATGTATATCCAAACAAAAATGTCTTTACCGGCCACTTGAAAAAAAATAAACGAAATTAAAGTATTATAATATTAAAGTCGAGTTTAAACCACGACTATAATACCAATATTTTTTTGGTAGCTATTATACTTTAATAGCAAAATAGCACGTGATAAAGTGTATTTTATACCCCGTTTACACCAGTAGAATGTATGTAGCAAAAAAGTATGTTGGTGTAAACTCAAACTAAAATACTTTAATACTTTATCACGTACTATTTTGCTATTAAAGTATAATAGCCCAAGTATAACAAGATTCGACTTTTTTGTCATATTTCGAAGTAAAAACTTATATTTAGTTTCGACTTTGACATAGTTTTGCTTTCGACTTAGAATAAGATCCTGTATGAAAAGTGTCGCGATTATTCGAAACTGGACGAAACTCAATAAATAGAATTGCATGCAAGTATATGTGAGCTGAAGACAAGAAACAATATGGCGGAAACGATCTTGTGCAACGACATATTATGTAAAAGGCTATAATTGAAAATACATATGAAAAGATGGCGTCCAAATGTAAAGCAAAACAAAAAATTTAGGTTTAGAACAATGAATATTTTACTGTATAAAAAAAATATATACATATATATATACACATCTAAATTATATTGTAATTAATTTTTTAATTATTTTTTATTATTAAACAATGATTTGATGATATTATTCCTTGATTGTAATATTAAAAGTTTAAATATTTTCCATAGAGCTCATATCAAGTTTATTATTTCGCATTTGTTTTCCACTTAATAATTTAAAACTGAACTGGAAATTAATTAATTTATACAAACAAAAAATTGAATAGATATAAAAATATATTTTGGTGTAATTTTATTTAGATTAACGCACATCTTTAAATTTTTTTAAGAAAATCACTTTTATAAAATTACCAAACTCATTTCGTGAACATGTAAAATAAATACGATACGCAGCTCTATTTTGCTTCGTCTTGTTATACTTGGAACAGTATACATATACGCACCAATACTAAAGTATTGATTCTTCGACTTTTTTCTAATATTTCGAAGGCAAATACGATAGCTCAATTTTGAGTTTCGTCTTGTTATACTTGGGAGCTATCAAAAAAGTATTGGTATTCCAGTCGTGGTTTAAGCTCTATTTTAATATTATAATACTTTAATTTTGTTTATTTTTTCCCAAGTGGCCGGTAAAGACATTTTTTGTTTCGATATACATTTCCATTTGTGATATTAAACAAAAAAAAATTATATTTTTCAACAAAAAAAGTAATATAGTATTATAGTATGGGTTTACACCGCTTGTGATGTAAACTGGCCGGGTCCCAAGTATAACAAGACGAAACTCAAAATTGAGCTATCGTATTTGCCTTCGAAATATTAGAAAAAAGTCGAAGAATCAATACTTTAGTATTGGTGCGTATATGTATACTGTCCCAAGTATAACAAAACGAAACAAAATACTTCTACGTATCGTATTTATTTTACATGTTCATGTCAGTTTGGTAATTTTATAAAAGTGATTTTCTTAAAAAAATTTAAAGATGTGCGTTAATTTAAATAAAATTACACCAAAATATATTTTTATATCTATTCAAATTTTTTTTGTGTAAATTAATTAATTTCTAGTTCTGTTTTAAATTATTAAGTGGAAAACAAATGCGAAATAATAAACTTGTTATGAGCTATATGGAAAATATTTAAACTTTTAATATTACAATCAAGGAATAATATCATCAAATCATTGTTTTAATAATAAAAAATAATTAAAAAATTAATTATAATATAATTTAGATGTGTATATATGTTTATATATTTTTTATACAATAAAATATTCATTGTTCTAAACCTAAATTTTTTGTTTTGCTTTACATTTGGATGCCATCTTTTTCCTTTAAAATGTATTTTCAATTATAGCCTTTTACATATGTCGTTACACAAGATTGTTCCCGCCATATTGTTTTTTGTTGTTATTGTTCACACAACATGTATACAATTCTATTTATTGAGTTTCGTCCAGTTTCGAATAATCGCGACACTTTTCATACAGGATCTAATTCTAAGTCGAAAGTAAAACTATGTAAAAGTCGAAACTAAATATAAGTTTTTACTTCGAAATATGACAAATCAGTCGAATCTTGTTATACTTGGGGTATTATACTTTATTAGCAAAAAAGTATTATACTATTAAAGTAGCTCTGGTGTAAACCCAGTATTAGTTTGAGTTTGCACCAACATACTTTTTTGCTACATACTTTTGTTCTACTCCTAGTCAGTGTGTTCATTGATGATTTTCTGACATAAGAAATCGGTATATTTTTGACATATTTTACCCCGCCAAACTTCGCTTCAGTAAAATATCCCAATTTTTTTTTATTACACGAGTGAACGCGTTTATTTTTGGCTTGGCATATAAATTTGACAGTTCAGTATTTTAAAAATCAATTTCCTTTACAAGTGAATTTAATATAAAAATCATACCGTACGCGCTCTTGTTGCACATACTCCTAGTTCTAGTGTTCACTCATGTACAAGAGGATAAAAAATATCCGTTTTTTTTAGCTACAAACCGAGCTCACCCTATAAATCGGTATATTTTTAACTCCACTTTGTTTTTGATTTTTTCGACGTTTTTTTGACATCTGAGTTTTGTTTTGAAAAAACTCAATTCTTAATAGCCGGCTAAACTTGATTCAATCATAAACATTTTCTTTAATATTTTATTAAAATTTAAACAACACTTTAGTAAATACATATATTAAATTCACTTGTAAAGGAAATTAACGTTTAAAATACTGAACTGTCAAATGTATATACGAAGCCAAAAATTAACGCGTTCACTCGTGTAATAAAAAAAAAAATTGGGATATTTTACTGAAGCGAAGCTAGCCAGGGTAAAATATGTCAAAAATATACCGATTTTTTATGTCAGAAAACCAGCAGTGAACACACGGAGTGTTCACTCATGTACAAGAGGATAAAAAATATCCGGGTTTTTTTGAGCTACAAACCGAGCGCACCCTATAAATCGGTATATTTTTAACTCCACTTTGTTTTGGATTTTTTCGGTTTTTTTTTGACATCTGAGTTTTGTTTTGCAAAAACTCAATTTTTAATAGCTGGCTAAACTTGATCCAATCGTTAACATTTTCGTTAATATTTTATTAAAATTTAAACAATACTTTAGAAAATATATTAAATTCAGTTGTAAAGGAAATTTACGTTTAAAATACTGAACGGTCAAATTTATATGCCAAGCCAAAAATAAACGCGTTCACTCGTGTAATAAAAATAATTGGGATATTTTACTGAAGCGAAGTTTGCCGGGGTAAAATATGTCAAAAATATACCGATTTTTTATGTCAGAAAAACATCAGTGAACATGCTCACTATAGGAACGGAACAGCTTTATAGAGGATAACTTCGCTTCAGTAAAATATCCCATTTTTTTTTATTACACGAGTGAACGCGTTTGCTTTTGGCTTGGTATATACATTTGACAGTTCAGTATTTTAAACGTTAATTTCCTTTACAAGTGAATTTAATATATTTCCTAAAGTGTTGTTTAAATTTTAATAAAATATTAATAAAAATGTGTATGATTGAACCAAGTTTAGCCGGCTATTAAAAATTGAGTTTTTTCAAAACAAAACTCAGATGTCAAAAAAAACCCGACAAAATCTAAAAAAAAGTGGAGTTAAAAATATACCGGTTTATAGGATGCGCTCGATTTGTAGCTCAAAAAACCCGGATAATTTTTATCCTCTTGTACATGAGTGAACACTAGGAGTGTTCACTCATGTACAAGAGGATACAAAATATCCGGGTTTTTTTGAGCTACAAAACGAGCACACCCTATAAATCGGTATATTTTTAACTCCACTTGTTTTTTAACTCCTTTTAATTTTTAACTCCACTCAATTTTTAATAGCCGGCTAAACTTGATTCAATTATAAACATTTTCGTTAATATTTTTTTTTAAAATTTAAACAACACTTTAGGAAATATATTAAATTCACTTGTAAAGGAAATTGACGTTTAAAATACTGAACTGTCAAATGTATATACCAAGCCAAAAACAAACGCGTTCACTCGTGTAATACAATTTTTTTTTGGATATTTTACTGAAGCGAAGTTAGCCGGGGTAAAATATGTCAAAAATATACGGATATTTTGCGTCAGAAAACCACCAGTGAACACGACGACTGGTGTAAACGGGGTATAAAGCTGTTCCGTTCCTATACAGTATGTGCAACAAGAGCGCGTACGGCAAAAAGCTAAGTAAAAATAAAACTACGATTTTTTTTTTGTTTTTATTATGAAAGTTTATTGTATTTTCTTGGGCGCTATCAACTATTAGTTGATATCAATTATAGTTGATATCAACTATTACATAGTAGTCATCATTACTGTTAATAATTGCCTGGCTCCTTTTGTCCATACTATCAACCAAATTTTCTGCGTACTGTAGTGATAAATTTTCCCATATCTTCCGGACCACTCACGCTAGAGGGCTCAAATTTTTTATGTGGTACATTTTCAGCGTAATCTTCATGAGTGCTCATACATTTCAGAGTATGCTATGTTGTTTTAGATCGTTGTCTTCTTGCAAGATCTAGAGTTCCCCGCTCCAAACCATTTAAGGGCAGATGGTAACAAACTTGGTGAATAAATTTTATTCATGAAAACTGCGTTTAGGTTCCGTGTGAAAACGATTAATTTGCCAAAACCTTGCTTATTGAAGCATCCCCATACATGGAGCTAGGGCAGGTGTTTCTCAGTTCGAAAATCCTGTTTTTGTTGACCAAACACACGTTTTAACCAAAGAAGTTAAAAGTACAGAATGAGTGTAAGCAACTGTCAAGTGTCACAAATTCGGAGGGTAAAAGAGAAAGCATCTAAATCAACGGGAATACAACATCAAAAAAATCTATAAGAACTCCACGCCAACAACCAAAATTGTTTTCTTATTTTTTTCTGATTTATAACTTAAATTAAGAATAAATTTACCACAAATTCACCACACTACCTTCTTAACCTAATTTACATTTTTAGTTATATAAACACTTGCTAAACTTACTAATGGTAAGATGTTACTTCTTGTATTTGAAACGGGAACCTAAACCAAAGGTAGAGGTTGCCCGATTTCATATTTATATTTGCTTCAATTGTTGCTGCATCCCCAGTGACTTTAACCCGCTAGCTCAATAGGGAGGTTAATTGGTCGTGGGTCAGGGAATGCCAATTGAAGCCTAGTTTATCACATGGGCAAGGACTTGGTGGGGGATCGGACTCCCTGGGTAGAGATTATTACAATCTATCCTCTACGTGGGTTCAGTCCACCATGGTTATTCAGTGTGGCTTACTCACACATCCTTATAGTCGTGTCGGTGAGTAAGCCACATAAAAGTAAGAAAAAAAAAATCAAAGAATTAAAAAAACAATAACTCACCTGTCTCCGATATGGAGCCTTTGAAGATCGAATTTTCCAAAGAACAGGAAAATTCACAAATCTCTCTCGAACCCAACAAAAAAAAAAACACCACACTCAAAATGTTTATATATATAAAAGAAAATTTTTAATATACTAATGTTCAATAGAAACACAAAACTCCGATTGTCTATATATCCAAAATATTTTTGAATCTACTTAAATTTTTACTAAAAACACAAAAAAAAAAAATAAAATAAAAAAAAACCAAAACAAGAAACTCAAAACTTAACACCAATAAAAACAAACTTATACCCAAAAAAAACTAACAATCTTCAAAAAAAAACACCCGAAAACTTAAAAACTCTTGACAACCTGACAACACTCCAAAACACTTGCCCAAACTCGACTGCCTCACCAACCAATTTTTTTTGAGTCCTCTTCAATCAGTTTTTCTTCAATTGTCAGCGAAAAAGAGGGGAAATTCGTAAGAAACTATAGCTGTGTTGCTTTCAAAATATTACAACAACAATTGCATTGTATTCAAGCCGATTGTTTTAGAATGTTAAGAAAAAAAATTTTAGGATTAGGGGAAATAAAATCATTTTATGGTTATGGTGTTTACCGCAAGGCATTATTTTTTCTATTTTTTTCGAAAAATTTATCTTGTAGTAAAATTTGGCATTTGTTATTTGATAGCAAAATACCGAATTTAAATTGTTCTATTTCATAAAATAAAAAAAAAAATTAAAATAAATATTAATAAAATGAAGCAACACAGAAAAATTAAAACGCATTAAAAACTTAAAGCCAAAAGTTGTTGCTTTCACATTCTTAGCTAAGCTAAGCGGATTTGTGAAAGCAACACTACTTATGTAGAAACTACGCTGACAATTGATAAATCAAAAACAATCAACCACGCCTCAATTCATTTCAATTAAAAAAAAAATAAATAAGCACCATCATTGAAATTCATTCTTAAACGTGTGCTATATAATGAAGGAAATGCATTGATTGCATTTTTGACAATTGAAATATTTTTGCGATTTTTCAACTTAATGTTTTGAAATCTGAATATGTATAGCACATTGTGTTGCTGATTTATACTATATTCAAATGGAAACGAGTAGTTGAACGCAAATGACCCTGTTCATCATAATGTTGTGAAATTGGATTACCATGAGTGGCATTGGGGATATCCCATGTGTGAAGAATATGATCTTCAAAATTATGGAGTCAAGGTCTTTACGATACGCATTCCTTGAATACGTATTTTAGATTATTGGGATTGAGTTTGTAACAGGTGATGAGAAGTGACTGTTACAGCGTGGGGAAAACCCAAAACCCTGAGAACAAAGAAATAAATGAGTCATCATGCTCTTTAGACGGGAAAGGTGGACCTGATCAGTTCGGTTTGGCCCAACGTGGGGACGCCCCACAGCCCTGAGGAACATCTCATGCTACTCTTACTGAGCTAGCCGGCCTATATTTAAGACTTGAACTTCTCGTTGATTAGATCAGTGTGTAAAAAAAAAATTAAGTTTTCGGGAGCCTACAAATTACTGACTTATATGATTTAATTTATTAATTAAACTTAGACTAACCTAACAACTAATTCTCCTCCTCCTCCCTTGTATAGTTGGTGATAGGGATCTCGGTTGCTCGAGACTTTCCCTCATCTGGAACAATAGTTTCCCTAACCTGCGCCTTTTCCACCAAATGCCGATAACCGCTGCTGCTACTAATAATACCATCCCGGTTGTGGTGTAGTGGGGTATATCATGAAGATTCACTGATGTCCATGACTCTTTGGCGTGCAGCTCCTTGACTGCCGATGACAATCTTTCCATCTCTCCATCCAGTCCATCAATGATTATCGGTATTTCTCTGGGAGCTACTCTTTGTGATAAATTGAATGCAGGCAGAAATAATACATTTTTCTCGGTATTATGCACGTTTCTGCTTTGTAACAAAAAATTGCTAGTTTTCATTTGGCAGTCCTGTGTTAGCTGTAGCACCCCACTTCCTTGGATACTGATAGGTTCCACTGTTCCCTTACATATTATGTCAAATGTTTCGCTGCCAGGCACTGACACTATCCATTTATTGATGGTACTTAATGGGATAATTGTTATACTTGGTAGCATTGACTGCACCCTACAACTTTTTGGCAATTGCTTCTGGTGCTGGAGCAGTCCCAACTCACATGGCTGCTGGTCTCCTTGTACTGAGTATATTGCACTCTGCTGGTGGCAAATTACCTGTGATGGGGCCCATGGCTGGCATTGTTTGAACTCTTCAGGCGTGATGGGGTAGTACCACACCCTCTGTGGGTCAACCAGAAACAATGTGAATGTAGGTTGGATATACATCATCCGCTCCTCATATCTTGATGGCACTGGGTGTACCCGATAGGTTTGGTACATTGACTGTCCCATCAATGGAATGTTTAGCTCGAAAATTACTTGCTCACTAATTAATCGTGATCTCACCCGCATCACCTGATATAGCTGGATCCAATGGTTTTCATAGTCAGGAACGTGGGTGTTTTCTGACATCCACAACCTCAAATTTCCCAACTGTTCTTTCAGCTGCTGTGGTGTAATTAACTGTGTATTTATGTGTCCTTGATGTAGGTCGATCATCACATCTATTAACGCCTCTTGCATTTCTTTAAATATATTTATATTGATACTAAGTTGTAGTGCTGCATCAATAAAATCGTTGTGTTGGTACAAGGCAAGTATGTCCTGCTGCATGGTTTGGTACTGTGCCACTATTTGATCATGTTGTTTCCGTATCACGTTAGTGGTCACATCTAATATATGTGTTTGTTTTTCAATCAAATCCTTCATTTGCCTGGTCCCTGCTTGTAGTTCCCCAATTTGTTCGGAATACTTTTCAGCGTCTCTCTGGTCCATAACTCCAAACAAATCACTCATCAGAGTGCCCATAAACTCTAGTGGCGCGCGCTTTCTCCGGCTGTTTTCTCTCAGTAGTCTATTTCTATCCTCCATTCCATCTAGGAGATGTCCTATTGATTGTACTAGTATTTCGCAGCTATTGGCTGTATGGTTTTTATTTTCCATAAATAGCCCTGCGTTCCGGCGCCAGTCACTTTTTGTACACCACGCAGCTAACTGGGCTCGCGTTGCGCTCATGCGCTCCCACTCCTTCCAGTAATTCGTCAAGTTGTAGTACAGTACCAGTCTCCAGCTTTCGTGAGTCAAATAGGCCTGTCCTATTTGCTCCATGTAAATACCTGGTTGACTCGTAAATTGCTCGAAACTTGCTCCTCCTGCTGCTACTCGGTTGATAATACCCCACCATCCTAACAACATGATAGTCAATTCCATAATGTTCCTTATTTATGAAGAGAGAAGGAGAGAATCAACGTTTACTTTTATGGTTTATTTTGATTTCCCTATATATTTTATTATATTCCCCTTACTTATTAATCTTTGTTTTTCAATTAATCTACATATGCTAAAATAATAACTACTCTCTTATAACTCTAATTATTATTTCTATTATTACTGCCAGCTTGTGTTTTCCTAATCTACTTTTCATAACTAACTTTCTACTCTATCCTGATATCCGAGATACCAGTCCTCACCCTGCCGTTACATTCCCCTGCTTGGCTTACTGGGGAGTCTAATGGCAGAGGGCTCCACACCGATTAGCTTTTGTGTTCGCGTTCTTCACCCGTTTTTCTTTTTTTTCTTTTCTTTCCTTTACTCTCCTCTTTTATATACTATTATACTTCAAATCACTCTCGCTCTTCAACTTGACTTGGATTGCCTAGTCTTTAAAATTACATTCTTTTTCCTGATATTCTACTACTGGTATTGGTCTTCTTATCTTTTTCCATTACACTCCTCTTTTCTTTCGCCGTCTGCATCTGGTTTCTTTCTTAATTGGTTCATGTCGAACATCATATTGGGTGCCTGTAAAATAACGACTATTACTAACTATATTAGATTTATTAATCGAAAAGTGTATCAGCTGGTTTGTTTTAGCGGGTACTTGCTTTTGATATCCTTGGTGTGGTACACGCCCAAAGATTTCCCCTTTTCATCTACTAATTCATATGCCACGTACCCAACTCGGCGACGTATTTTCGCTGGAATAAACTTCCTGTCGAGCTTTGCAGAGTATTTGAGAGCTGCGCTGCTCTGCGCGAAATTTCGCACATACACATCGTCTCCTACCGCTAGTTCCCGGTTCGCTGACCGCAAATTGTATCGCTGTGCTGTGTGAACGTGGGCTTGTTGTAGATGTGCCTGAACTATTTCTTTGGCTAGCTTAAGACGGTCGTCTTTAGCGTGTACCGTGTAGGTTGCCAAACTTTGGTCTCCTAATAGTCGTAGCAACTCATATTGAGAACCATGGTGAATTGTATGCTGACCAAAAACCAGGTAGGAAGGTGCATATTCCGTGGAGGAGTGTGATGTGTTACGCAAAGCACTACCTATTTGACTCAGATGTTCATCCCACGTCCGCTGATCTCTTTTTATGTATGCGCGAATTGCTGCCAGGACGGACCTATTTACGCGCTCTGAAGCGTTAGCTTGTGGAGAGTATACTGGAGTGAACATGTGTTTAATTTCCAATTTGGCCAAACAACCTTCAAACAGGTGAGACTTGAACTGTTTGCCGTTGTCGGTATGTATAATCTCCGGCACTGAATATACCGGGAATACATCTTTCTCCAGGTATTCCACCACCCTGGAAGCTGTGGCATCACGTAGTGGCTTAAGTAACACAAATTTGGAGTAGTGGTCTAACACAATTAGGATGCACGTGTTTCCACTCTTCGATCTGGGATACGGACCTAAAAAGTCTAAGTATAGCTTTTGAAACGGCCGCTCGTATTGCCTGTATTCTCCCATCCTTGGTCTAAGTGTAGTGTTGGCTGCTTTAGTCAGTTTGCACATCTGACAATGTCTTACATAGTCCCTCGTGTCGTTTGCTAATGTTGGCCAGTAAAGGTATCTGCGCAGAAATTCTATCATCTTGCCCGTCCCCATGTGGGCTGATGAAGGAGGTTCATGGGCCTGGGCTAATACCTTGGAGGTTAGTTTATGGGGAATCCATAATTTCCAATTAGGTATATCAGTCTTATAATCCAGGTCTTTTTCAGGCTTATGGATAAGCAGCTTGCCGTCCACAACTTTAATATGATCTGGAGGGGGTTTCATATTCATGAGTGTATCCTTTAATTCTTGATATTCAGAACTAGAGAACTCGGATGACTGCAAGTCTAGCTGTAGAGGATTCTGGTGCATGTCTAGCGCTGCCACTTCATCCATAAATACTCTGGACAATGTATCAGGAACCACGTTCTGTGTTCCCTTGCGGTACTCTATTGTGAAATTGTAACCTTGTAGTTTTAAGCTCCAACGAGCTAAACGGCCGGTTAGGTCTGATTGTCTCATTAACCACTGAAGGCTAGCATGGTCTGTAATGATGACAAACTCATAACCTTCCACATAAGCCCTAAACTTTTTCACGCTGAGTACTGCAGCAAGGCATTCTAGTTCCGTTACACTGTAGTTCTTCTGAGCCCCATTTAGCTTGTGTGAGAAGTAAGCGATGGGATGCTCCTCTTCCTTATCGTCCCTTTGGAACAGTACTCCTCCTACACCGGTCTTGGACGCATCTACCTGTATGTAGAACTTACGGGTGTAGTCTGGATGTACCAACACGGGGGCTGATGACAAGCAGGATTTCAACCGCTTGAAAGCAACCTCTGCGTCATCATTCCATTTAATTTTTCCCTTGGATTTAAGTAAGTCTGTGAGTGGTGACGCGATTGATGAGAAGTTTGGAATAAACTTGCGGTACCATTCACTCATTCCAAGGAATTGTCTTACATGCTTGATAGTTTTCGGGGTAGGGCAATCCTCAATGGCTTTGACTTTCTCTGGGTCTACTTTGATCTTACCATCCCCGACTATGTGTCCCAAGTATTTCAACTGTTTAAGGAGGAATTTCGACTTTTCTACGTTAATAGTCAGTTTTGCAGCTGTCAATTGTTTTGCAACTATCTCTAGCAAGTGTATGTGTTCCTCAAAAGTGGGAGAAGTAATGAGGAGATCGTCCAAATATACAAACACGCGATCATGTAATTCATGCGGGATCACTTTATGCATGAGACGGCACATGGTTTGTGCAGCATTACACAATCCGAAAGGCATTACTGTGAATTGGTACAATGGTCTATCTGGTACCGTAAACGCAGTCTTGACACGTGCTGACGGATTAAGGGGAATCTGCCAGAAAGCATCTTTAAGGTCTAAACTGGAGATATACCTGGTATTCTCCAATCGGCTGAGTAATCCATCAATGATAGGTAAAGGGTAAGCATCCTTGACTGTCACGCTATTGAGTTTTCATGCATCAAGGCATAACCGAATCTTGCCATTTCCCTTCCGTACCACTGCCATTGGGGAACTCCAAGGGCTAGTTGACTCCTCTATCACCCCCAATCCTAGCATACGGTCAATCTCTTGATCCATATCCTTTTGGACTGCCGGTGATATGGCATAATACCTCTGCTTAATCGGTTTAGCGTCACCAGTATCAATGTCATGTTCGACCAGATGTGTTTTACCCAATCCAAACTGAATTGATGAAGGGAACTTACTTTTCACAAAATCTAGTTTTTGCTGTTGGTCGGTGGATAACACGTGGTGGTCATTAGTGTCTTCAAGCGGCAAAATATTGTCTGGGCAGGACAATTCGGATACAGAAATTTGTAACCCGAATTCCTTCCAAAAATCTGTTCCTAGATATAAGGGCTGAGACAATGTTGGTGCTATATACAAGCGAATTATGTGAGTTTGGTTATTAAAATTAACCGGAATGTAAATATAACCCAATATTGGCTCAGATCCACCGCTAGCAGTATGTACTTCAGTTTTATTTGGTCGATAGGATAAGTCATGTTCTTTCAGAAATTTTTCACTTCCCCTGCCCAACACGCTTATATTGGCTCCGGAGTCAAGCAATCCTGAAATTGACTGTCCTTTTATTTTTAAATTTATGTATGGCCGATGATCTGGCCCTGGTTGGATAACTGATGATATAATGAGTTTCCGCCACCTCTTGCGCGAGCGGAACCACTTCACTGTTCGACTGACTCGCCTGTTATCCGTTTGACAAGCAATCGAACGGTGACATGTATTAATGGATGTTCTTAATTCCGCCACCGCCGGTATAGTTCCGGGTCGGTATTGGATGCCGCTTCCTCTGTTCTGGTTTCTTGGCTCGGGTTCTCGCGGCTGAGGTAAGGATCCCGAGAGTTCCTCATCTCTGCTCTCCAGTTTCCCGACTGGTTACACGTTTTGCAATCTGCTTTATATGTGTCTTTCATACCGCAACCAAAACAAAAAACGGACGTAATAGGTCGTCTACATTCCATGAAACTATGCGAGTTCTCACCACAGTTCCAGCATTTACGATAACTTGGTCGTGCTGCGCCCTGTACCAAAGTACCTGTTCGGGTTGAAGAACTACTAGCCTGATTTCGTGGGTACCTGTCTACGGTTTCCCTTGCCTTCGGTCTGTGTGTAATTGCTGATATCTGTGGCTCTGAATATGAATCATAGTCTGAATCACCTTGGATTAAATCTATCTCTTCTACCGTCTCAAAACCCACTGGTTCTGAATAAGTCAGCTCCTGAACCTTATGTGCACGTTGGTCAAAAGTCACTTGGCGCTTGTGCATTGCTCTATAGTTATCTGTACTTGAATGGTTAGGATGTGTTGAAGAGGTGAAACCTGATTCGGGATTATGTCCGAACCTACGCCACATGGCTTCTATTGAGCCACACCGACGAATGAAATCACTTAGGCTTCCGAATTCTTTTTCGTCATGTAGTGCCATTTGTAAACCAGGCCTCATATTTCTTCTCAAAATAGTATATAGCGTACTATCTGATATGGGCTGGTTTGTTTGAAGCGAAATCTTTTGTATCGCCTGGTAGAACTCCTGTATCGTCTCCCTAGGATATCTCTGCCGGCGATTATTCAGCATACGTCTGACGTCATCATATGTAGTGCTTGAGGTGAATCTTACCACCATTACCTGTTTCATCTCTTCCCACGAAATTTGGGGATTTCTGTCTACAGAATTCCAAAACCATTCCAGAGCTTCGTCTTCTAAACACAAGTCTAAAACTCTGACCAGATGATCTAAAGGAATACATGACGTTGATGCATGCCATTCCATCCGATCTAAAAATCTTTGCACAGTTAATTCGCTTTGTAACCCTTGGAAGCGCACTTTCCATGTCTTAACCTCCTGTCTCAACTTAGCGTTGTTCCGACTCTGGGAAGGGCCGTTCCGGGTAGGCGAATGGGGTAAATGTGTAGAGTTTTGAGGACCAGAGTTGGAACACTTCCCTTCAGGATCGAAAACTGACTCTAAATTCATTTGATCCAACTTGAGATGAAAATCTTCTAGCGGGTCTTCTCCCAAATCTTGAAGCATAATTACGTTTGCTTTACCATCGTCTAGGGGTTCTTTATGGACCTTCTCTCTGTCCTCTATACTTGGTACGTCGATTACTACGTTTCCCATGTCTTCTTCTGCCTGTTCAAATGACATTTTCCCTCGTTTTATCAAAGCTACCACCTTATCACACGCCAACGTTGCTTCTTTCAAATTTTCTGATATTTTTAAAAACTTCAGGGTCTTACTAGCTCTATTGACTCTGCCTTGTATGTGCATCAATTTCGCTGAGACTTCAGGCAGCCATTGGTCTATAGGTGCCTTATCCTTTAGATGCTGTGATACAGCCTGACATAATGCAGTGAGTCTTTTACCTAACGCTTCATATTCGCGCTGCGGCTGCTTTTGTGCTGCCACATGCGGTTTGCTTGGTGCTAGGAAAGAGTCGTCTCTCTCTTCCTCCAATTTCCGCACTAACGCTTCTTTTAACGTGTTAGTTACCACTTGATTAGCTTTGTCGGCCAGACCGCGCACCTCGAACTCGATGCAAAGCTCGTCGTCCGATAACTTATCTATACCAAACTCCATCTTTACTTATATTCCAGTAAAGAATATATATATATTTATAAAAAATAAAGGAAACCCAAAAACTTCCTTCGTTTAAACTAAAAACTCCTATTTGTAAAAAAAAAATTGATTTCTAAACTTACAATTTACTTTCTCTAATAAAACACAAAATTTATATAATAAAGTTTTGAATATTATGATAACCACGGCTTCTTGAAATCCACTATCGTGAATTGATATTGTACTCTACCACTCGGGTCAAAAAAGGAGAGGAAAAAGGATTTGATGATAATTTTTGATAAGCTTACTATCCAACCCTAAATTGCGCAGTGGGTGTCTTAACTACTTACAAGTGATCCTCACTGCTATTTCAGATTGGATGAACAAACTTATTAGGGTACCCACTCGATTATGACAGTACTTTTGAACACTCGTTTCACAATCCAGATTCTTATCCTACCTTAGGAGACATTGAACCATGAGAGTGTTAAAACTTCCTTACACGTAATAACCTGGTGTGTCCAAGGCCAGATAATTCAGCTCTTGAGACCAATTTATTATTTTATCGAGGGGGAATGATAACACACCGGTTATCACTTAGAATTTCCAAACGCATCTTATAAACAACACTGATCTAAGTTCAAACTTGGCGTCTTAATATCCGTCCAAAAATAGATCGCAAGATTGCACAACCAGTGACATTTATAACCTGGACGTATTTAATCTAGGTGGAAGACTGGCAAACCTCATCCCGAAAGATGTAAATTTAAATTATACTGAAGTGGAAAATCGCGAAACTTAACTGAATTCGCGTTTTAATTTGTGGAAATTCATTTTTTCTAAATAAATTGTTATCGCAAAATTTAACCTGTGGTAAATTCTACCACCAGCTAATCTGCCCTATATGGAGGAAATTTGTAGGTTTACCATTTACCGTACTAATTAGTCAGAATGGTGCGTCAATTTGCCTGAGAATATGCAGCTCTTTATACCACCTGGCATCACTAACCAGCAGGAAAGAGATATGCATATTACTCCAGGGATAGTATCATTCTCCCTTACCAACGAGCACTGTAAATGGGGGTATTACACAAAGTACCGAAAACTGTGTAACTTATAAATGGTGAGTATATTTGTAAAACCACTGTAAGAAAAATTATTCATCGAGTTCCGTGTACCCACTACGAATATTTAAAATTTCGTAGATCCGATATTGGAAAACGAATATATATGGAGCGTACCTGTGTATGTAAAGCCTGCCGTAAATTTGGTCAGACATGCTCTCGCATGATCACTGCCATACCCACACAAATAAAATCCTTATTTTCTTTTCATTGATTTCACTACACTTCACTTTATCGCTAAAAACACAAAACAAAATTATTTGGCCAAATCTGGCTTTGCACAGAAAACACAAAATAAAATGAAAAATTAAGGTTTATTCATTAACCCAAAAAAAAATATTATTTATAAGAAAAAAAAATATTTGAGTTAAAATTTGAGCTTTGGAATTACTATTGGCTATATAGCTGAACACTTTGGGCGCCATTTGAAACGGGAACCTAAACCAAAGGTAGAGGTTGCCCGATTTCATATTTATATTTGCTTCAATTGTTGCTGCATCCCCAGTGACTTTAACCCGCTAGCTCAATAGGGAGGTTAATTGGTCGTGGGTCAGGGAATGCCAATTGAAGCCTAGTTTATCACATGGGCAAGGACTTGGTGGGGGATCGGACTCCCTGGGTAGAGATTATTACAATCTATCCTCTACGTGGGTTCAGTCCACCATGGTTATTCAGTGTGGCTTACTCACACATCCTTATAGTCTTGTCGGTGAGTAAGCCACATAAAAGTAAGAAAAAAAAAATCAAAGAATTAAAAAAAAACAATAACTCACCTGTCTCCGATATGGAGCCTTTGAAGATCGAATTTTCCAAAGAACAGGAAAATTCACAAATCTCTCTCGAACCCAACAAAAAAAAAACACCACACTCAAAATGTTTATATACATATATTACTTTTTAGATACGAAATGTCATTTTAGTCAATCTTAATTTTTTTTTTGTTTATTGTGATAAATTATAACTGTTTTTGTGAAATATTAGTGAAATATATAAGAAATAAACTATTACTAGATGACCTGTGCCTGAATAATCAGTCACATGAATACATTTTATTGAATTTTTGGTTAAGAAATGATTAAGAAAATTTTTTAAGATGTAATTTGATGCACTTTTATCAAAAATATAGTAAATTCATACACGCGGTTAATTTTTAAATCCTTAACGGCAAGCACGCGCTCAAATGCACTCAGTATGACTTCGTGCCAAGTCAAATATTCATATGTCAAAGGGAAGCGCGCGCTCGGGATCACATGACCATTTTCGCGCTCGTTGACCACTTACGCGCTTATTTACTATTTGAAAATCGCTATTTTTGTCTTTTTTACTTTAAAAAGATAGTAGCTCGCTTTTTTTTAAAACAATTTCAATCCAGTCTTATATGTATCCGCTACTTTAAATTTGCATCGTGTGCCATCAATTTAATAACTTTGAATTTAAATCGCACGCCAACCGTTTTGCAACTTTGAATTTGAATCGCGCGCCACTAATTTGAACAAAAAAGTTTGCTTTTCGGTGGTCCCATAAAATTCTCAAATGTACCAAGATTTCAGGCGCACAAAATCTTGGACATTTTTTTTTAACCACCTGAGGTACCCGTTTCGGGTACTTCCCGGTGGAATTTTTCCGAGTTTTCTAGCCTATATGCACATCATCGCAATATTTATGTCGACCTACCCTGAAAAATTTAAACGGATCGGATCATGTTTAGGGTTGAGTATGGAAAAATTAAGAGTATTAATATAATAGAAGATAGATAAAGCTGACCTGTGACTGAATAATCAGTCACGTGAATACATTTTATTGAGTTTTTGGTTAAGAAATGATTAAGATGATTTTTAAGATGTAAATTTGATGCACTTTTATCAAAAATAAAGTAAATTCATATACGCGATTAATTTTTAAATCTTAAACGGTAAGCACGCATTTGAGCACGTACACAGTATGACTTACGTCCCAATTCAAATATTCATATCTCAAACGGGAAGCGCGCGCTTGGGATCACATGACCAGTTACGCGCCCAAACCAAATATTCAAATCTCAACTTCGGCTGGAGACATTTTCATTATCAACTGCAGCAATCGTTTTACGAAATGCATCCAAAAGCTTTTAGTTTAGCAGTTGAATTCGTAATTCAGCTTCTTCGGCTTCTCGAACTGTATCGAAAAGTTGCACTTCTACGGGACTTCTCGATGGAGTTGGTAAGCCGATCATAGCGCAAGAAAGTCCGTTCTGTATAAGAATTATGTTGATAACGTGCAGAGCCAAATTTTTTACTACATTTTCAATATGGTGTAGGCTGTAATCAATAGTCATGTCATCTGCATACTTCACTCAGAGACCAAAACGTTTTGAAGGTTGATAAAAGCAACAAATATAAGCGAAAGCTTCTCTCGAAGCTGTCTTGGCATTTGCAAGATTGCTGTTTCTATTAAGAAGTGATCCTATTCATCATCGTTTACCAGACCCCGTGCAGCTGTAGCTTCTTTGACGGTTTTGTAAATAAAATCCTTGAATGATCGTTCAAATTCAAAGCTGGTGGAATCTCGAATATGTAGCAAAAGCAGCCGCAGGAAGAAATGCTCCTCATCTCAAAAGCTTACTGTGTACATTCGTACAACAACCTTCTCTCCACCTCTTTGGCGAAGTTGCACTTTACAGCGTAAGTATTGGTGGGGAATGTCAGTAGGAAATGACGTGCGTTGTGATCATTGAAGTTGAGCTAAAATCATGACTCATGCTTCGTTCGGCCAGTTTGTGCTGCAAGCAACGCTTCATATTCATTACCTGCTTCGAATGAAACTATTTGTTGATTCGGTATAGATGGACAGAAAGAGGCATCACGGCATAAGATCGATCATGCAATTTCGACTCGATAAAAAATAATTATAAATATATTCGTTGTTTGGCACAAAGTAGCTGACATCTGGGTGAACAAAATGTAAATCGTAGTTTGCTATGAAGCAAGGGGAATTAAAACTGCCAAAACAATGAATTTGCCAATTCTCATCCCTCTTGTAGACGTAAAAACCAAAGCTAACTACATTCGCTAAAAACCGCCAATAACAAATTCAGAGTTTTAATAAAGCAAACTCATGGCAAATTCATGTAGCGTCAAATCTTGGAAATTTTCTGAAACCACCTGAGGTACCCGTTTCGTGTACTTCCCGGTGGAATTTTTCCGATTTTGCTAGCCTAAGCACATCTCAATATTTATGTCGACCTACCCTGAACAATTTAAAAGGATCGGATCATGTTTAAGGGTCATTTTAGGGTTGAGTTTGAAAAAATTAAGAGTATTAATATAATTAATTAATAATAATTAATTAATAAATAATTAATAATATAATAGATAATATGTGTTCACACCACTGTGGTGTAAACTGAAGGAGAAAAATACTTTATTAGTTAAATACTGTTATACTATTAAAGTATTAAAGTAGCTGTGGTGTAAACGTGGTATGTAATTCCGGATCGGCCCTATTTCTGAATATAATACAAAAACGAAAGTACAAAATTCATTTTTGAATTGAATTAGATTCGTACGATTCTTATTTAAAATTGAATATGAATCTTGTACTTTCGTTTTCGTATAGTATTCAGGAATAGGGCCCGATAAAGAAATTTTTTCAAAATCTTGGAAAAACGGTAAAATAATCATCAAAAAGGGCGGTGATTGGGACTATAATGAAAGAGTTAATGGACTGTCCTTTTAATTTTTAATCGATCATTAACAGCTGCTTCTCTGACAGATCAGGAACCGTTGGCACTACTGGAGCCGCCCACAAGGTTCAATCTTGAGCCCGTACCTCTGGAACATAGTATTCAACAGTAACTTTCAGATTGATGTTCAAGAAGTAGTATTCACGGTCGACAAGGTCATGCTCTGCTAGAATTTTAAGATTGAGCATTCAGGAGAAAGCGCAGAACGCCATAAGCGGATCTCATACGGAACGGCAAATTTCACAACAGGACGCGTGAAAACAAGACGTCAAAAACAGGATGTCCTAAAACAGTACCACAGAATACCTATAGATTTCAATGGGTAATACCACTCACGGAAGTTGTTAACAGGGGTAATATTCTAGAATTATTTAGAATCCCTGACCCTATCAAATTGATTCCAACATTTGAGGGAAATCGGAAGCAATTAAGCGCGTGACGTAAGACAGTAGAAGACACGCTTATTGTATTCGAACCACTGGTGACAGAACTGCAATTCAATTTATAGTATACCTTCAGATGGTAAATCCATAAAACTTTTAGAGAACTAAATGAAATTTTATTAGAAACCCTCCGAGATCGTCAAGAACTCTCCTATAAATTACAGCTTTGGGCAACGAAGCAGAATGAAAGTATGAACATTCATACTTATTTTAATAAAATGAAGGAAATAGTTTCAAAATATTAAATATATGTCAAAACAAAATAAGTTATATATGTAATAAAATTAGCCTGCGATTACCGCATTTCTGGACTGAGAAAAACGTACTTTGGTTATGCTCAGGCTGCCAAATCAAAGGAAGGATATTGATGAAGCATATATGAATTCTTATGCATATTCAATTCGAACGAATTAATTTCTAACAATTCGAAAAAGCCAAATCAAATGAATTATCCAATTGGTTCACAAAAACAATTAGGAAATATTTCTAAACCGCTTAAAACTATTTTTTTAACCTGAAAAAAAGTTATTCAGTAAAAGATAAACCTATTCCCATCGAAATAGATCCCTCAATGAGATCTAAAAATTCCGTTGGTAAAAAGTTTATTAATAATCATGAAACAACAAATGAGATTTCGGAAAATGACAATAGCCATAGTGAAATTCCAGAGGATAACTCTGAAAATTTTCAGTGGAGCATCAATTCAGATGCGGAAGATTAAACTTCCTTTCATATTTGAAGTGTTACAGTGATCAGCTGAAAGTAACAATAACGCTTTTAATAAAAACTGGCGCAAATAAGAATATCATTAAGCCAGGCATCATCCCTAAAATTAGAAAAAAAAAATACAAAATATTTCAATAAAAAACATATTGTACAGTAAATAAAAAAATTAAAATTAATTTCTTAGGATATGAAATCCCAGAACAAACATTTTTCGAATTGGAATTCCATAAATTCTTCGGCGGAATTCTATGATCGGAATTATTGGGAAAAATGGAGGCTAATATTGACTATAAATCAGGCACAATATCATTGAATAAAAAGATTTTTAAATTTCACCTTTACTACTCAACGGGGCATTTTTACAGTCATATAGTCACTTTTAATATGTACCTCTGAAAAAGAGGGCTGGTTAGTATCAGGTAGTACGAAATTAAATGACCAAATAAACAATTCAACCTGGAAAAATAAATCAGAGAATTGAAAGACATTGACAGACAGTCCAATAGCACAGAAAAGCTCCCCAAATTAAAGCTTAAAGAGAATAACTTTGAGACATTTCTCAATTTCGGGAAAGGAAACTATTGGGTAGTATAAGGAAACTGATCAGGATGGATCATTGGAGCGAAAAAGAGAAAATAGCATTAATAGAAATCATCTTTCAGAATTACGAATTCTGTTAAAACAAGGTGAACAATTATCAGCAACGACGGTAACAAAGCACAAAATTGAAGCAACAGACGAAGATCCCGTCTACACGATAACTTATAGGCATCCACACCACTATAAAAAGCAAATAGAAGAACAAATACAGGAACTGCTTGAGATAAGGAAAACTAGAAATGATTCCCAACCTTCAAATGAGAAAATCCTCGATAATGTTGGAACATCCGTTTATTTTTCAACGTTAGATTTTAAATCAGGGTTTCACCTAAGACATGCATGTTTATCTAGATGATATTATTATAGTTGGTGAAAATTTGGAAAATCATATAAGTAATCTCGAAACTGAATTCAAAAGATTATCTAAATTTAATTTAAAAGTACAACTAGATAAGTTTTAAAAAGAAAAACTGAGTTCCTTGGGCACATCATCACCCAGGTGGAATAAAACCCAATACCGACAAAATACAAAAATACAGACTGGTCTTTACCCAAAACGTTAAAAGAAATAAAACAATTTTTGGGATTATCTGGGTATTACCGCAGATTCATTAAAGACTTTATAAATAACTAAACAGACGACAAAATACCACAAATAGGACATCCCAATGGACTTTAACGATCCAGAGTATATTAATTCCTTTGAGACCCTCAAACGAATAATATCAACTGAGCAAATTTTGGCATACTCCGACTTCTCCAAGTCATTTATATTAACGACAGACGCGTCGGACCTCGCTGTAGGCTCAGTTCTCTCTCAAATACGTGGATAGGCTAATTGCTTTTCAATTCAAATCATTTTCAAGTATTTCATTCCAATTCAAATCATTCTCAAATATTGAAAATCGATCCTAAACACACTTTTGATAAGTGGAACAAATAATAGCGTACCGGCTATAACTATTTACATACCTAATTTTTGATTCAATTATTGACACCATCGCTCTATTTAGTATTTTTATTTCGATTGGTAGTTTAATAAATACAATTAGGAAATCAACCGGAAATTTTATTTTCCCCTTTCTCGTTTGTAATACCTAAGTTTATTGTTAGTGTCTTCAGTCTGTCGCAAAACGTTGATATAAAAACATCGTGTCAGATTGTTTTTGTAAATTGGTGAAAACATCTCAGTTTGCCTAAGGAATACAATAAATGTAAGTACTTTTAATTCTTTAAGTGATAAAATGGTTAATGTTATATTATATTTCATCAAATAACAATTTTTATCTATAAAAAACAAAAGGAATTAAACATTGATATTAAATATGCTGGGTGTCAACAACTGCAACAGAATTAAGCATAGTTTCAGTTATTGTCTTCGTATGTCAATAAATATTACTACCGAGGTACAATTTTTGACTTAAGTGTTTTTGATGCCTAAGAAACGTGGAACCTATAAAGAGGAATCGCTTCGCAGCTCTAACCGAAATTAGATACAAGCAAATTTCCAAAAAAACAAGCGGCAGAAAAATATAAAATACCTTGATCAACTCTAATTTTCCGTTTAGGGGAAAAGTTTTGGAAGGTCATACTAGGTCCTGATACCATATTAACCACAAATGGGGAAAGTGCTGTTGCCGAATAGCTCAATATCTACCAGAAGAAATGTTTTTCCAAACATAAAGGGGATGTATTGGAAACTGTTAGAGAATTTAATGAGGCTGACAAAAGACAAACGCCATTTAAAAACAGTACACCAGGAAGGGGTTGGTTTAAAAGTTTTCTACGACGAAATCTTAACGTAACCATAAGAGTACCAGACACGGTCACTGCGAGTTCCAAAGCAAGTGGAACCGATATTAAAATATGGTATGATTCCATAATCTTATATCTGAAGGAGTCGGATAATTTGGGTATATTAGAGTTTCCAGATCGTATTTACAATGGAGACAAACCCAATTTCTTGCTTTGTTCTAAAACCCGTTCCGTTCTTGCAGCAGAGGTGCGAGAAACATATACGAAATTGACCGTTGAGCTTCTAAATCGAATTTTATATAGTTATGTGCACAGTAAAAGCGGGGCTTTAGGTATGTCAGACAACGGATGGATGACCAAAGAAATATTTTATGAATATATTTCAAAACATTTCCACCCGTTCCTGGTAAAGAATAATACAACATTTCCAATAATTTATTTTGCAAATGGCCATAGCACCCATATGATGACCCTAAAAGTAAGTGAGTTATGTGTGTGACTTGGAATAATTATTATTGCATTGTATCCTAATGCCACACGAATATTGCAGCCATGTGATTATGCTGCATTCAAACCACTAAACAATTGTTGTGTCAAAAATGTATTTCAGTGGCGAAAAGAAAATCCAGGTGCGTTTTTAACCAGAGAGCATTTGCCCCTTTGCTATTGAAATCATTTGATGGCTGTATTACACCGCAGATGTTCAAAGATGGATTTAAAGCGTGCGGCTTTACCCGTGGAGTTATTCTTCAGATATCTGCGAGACTAATACGGCCCCCTAAATGCACTGAATGAAGTTTCTCTTAACATATCACAACTTACTGAAATTGTTAGGCCAAAAATAACGCTGTTTGATGACATTTTAAGAACTCCAAATTTAATTTGGAAAAGTATGGCGAAAATTTCAAATTATTATTCAAACTATATGTAACATTTAAAGGTCATACGTTGCATCCAGACCTGAATTGTTCTACTAAAGAAATTGATGTTCCCCAAATAGATAGTTTTATATACATTGATGGTGATATAACACACCCAGTAGATGATATGATTGGAGTAACATTAACGATCTCTGATAGCATGGAAATTACAAATATGCAGACAACTGATCCGACCACTATAAATGTTGCTAGGACTAAAACATTTTCCTCGGGAAATAATCCAATAAT